>JBBPOE010000217.1:0-39521 GCA_038091295.1 Tylopilus felleus | reverse complement strand
CAACGTTCTAGTAGGACATACATATACTTTATAAACATTTTGATATATATATCAAAGACCACGAGGATCGACGGCGTGGATTAGTAGCGTCTTGAGTTTAGTCCAGTCCAGATACCAAAGAGTCTACGTAAAACAGTGATAGCAGCTGATCCACACAAAAAAAGCCATTGCGGTGTGCAACGAATGCCGGATAAAAAAAAAGACATGAAACCGCCGCCTTACGAGGGATGCGCGTGTTGCGGTACCCACACCTCGCAAGTGGTCAACGAGTCCTGAGCCAACGAGGCGTCCGTGCTCAGCTTGGCCAAACGTTTCCTGCCCGTCAACCAAGGAAAACATCCGGTCGGCACGACGTCGACCGGTTGTAACGCGCGCGTCTGGATCGTGCGCTGGAGTTTGGCCACGGCGGCGCGCCGTTCCTCTGCATTCTCGGGCAAAGGCAGTGCACGCACGATCGCGTGCAGTGGTTTCCCAGCGTCGCTGGGGTGGTGGTGGTGTTCGTCACCATCGACGTCCTTATGCTCCTCTTCGTCGGATGCGTTCCACCACTCGCACGCGCGTTCGTCTGAGAGCGTATCCCTCACGACGACCAACAGGGGCCGCGTGTCCCCTCCATATGACTCGGAAAAGACGGCAGCGCGCCGTCGAGATACGCCCGAGTCGCTGTGAACCGAGGTACAAAAGACCAAGAGGTCCGGTCCGCGTGAAGAGACCTGTTTCTTGAACCTAGCTCCGGAACGTAGGTGTCGGTCGCGGATGTGATGGACGAGGAGCGAGCTACCGCCGACGTCCATCCGGTGGCCACCTTCAAAGGGCGACGTGTCCTTGGCGGACCCGATCGGGTCCAGAGAATGTTCTGGGAGGTCGTAGAACGCAACGATGGGGGGCGGTTGGGCATTGCTGGGCTTGAACATGGCCCGTACGTCGGCGAGCGCGGCCGAGACCCACCCGTCTTGTTCGGTCCCCCAGCGATCACGTGCACATGTGCTCGCAATCAAGGGGAGCACGGTCTCTCTGGACGCGTGACAGCGTTGTTTGAGAATGGGTGAATTGACCTTGTCTGGGTTGAGCGTGGTCACGCACGCATGCCCATCAAAGTGCATCTTGAGCATCGTAAACTCTGTCTCGTTGGCAGCCCACCAATCCTCCATCTCTCCCTCATAATTCTCCAGTCCGGTCACGACGGCCACGATGGGCACCTTCTTTCGACAGATGGCAGAGTAAAAGAGGTTATAGTTGTTGAGTAGCGTCTTGCGAAGACGAGAGGCCCTGATGCAATACACCAAGAGGTGGATCCCGTTGGCCCTGGTGAGATCGCGCAGTAGTTGCTTGAGGTGCTCCTCTGCAATCTCCGCAGGGACTGTTCCGTAAGTGCCTTCATCGAGACCGGAAGTGTCCCAGATTGCATATGGTGTGTCGTCGACCTGTAATTCATACTTGCGGTGGCGGAACGTGCACCCTTTGGCACCACTCGACGTGGCGGCGATTGATCGACCAGCAATCTGATTAATCAGAGAACTTTTCCCGACACCGCTCTCGCCGAAGACGACGATGTTCCTTTGAGGGAAAGCTCCAGTGGGTTCCTGTAGACGTGAGTGAGTACGTTGTAGAAGGAGAAGGGGAGACACGGACATTCACTGGGACACCCTTGCGTTGTGACATGGGCGCAGCAGGGCAGGAAGAATGATGCAATGAACTTGAGCCTCGGCATGGCCAAGGATAACGCCTTGCTTTTATGACGGGGACCCCACGCCCATGGGTATGGGCCAACGAATCGCCGATACTTGGCGCTATGACGAACTTATCCATTCGTTGTTATTCGGTACCCAAAGAGTGGGGCGGGACCTTGCGACACATTCTTTTTCGGCGCGATTTCATAAGGGAGAGCCTCAATTCGCCGGTCAGTCAAGAAACGCGCCGTACGCGTGATACACGGAACAAGACGAAAAAACACGAACGGGTGCCGACTCCAACAACGCGTCGCCCTGCAGGCATGGATGATGTTCGTTGGATTCGCGGACAACGTTCAGAGGTGGTCCCTACCCCGAGACTATGGGAGCGTCTGTGCGTTCGTAAACGTTGAATGAAGAGTGGACTTCTCGTGTGAAAAAGATGGGAATAGTCTAACTGTGAGCGCACTAGTGCAAAGGTGAGCCAAATAGGTACTTCTTTACGTGTCTCGAGTTGCCAGTTCCGTCGGACATGAATGAAGTGTTGATATATGGCTCGAGTTCAGAACGCCAGTGGCGACGAAGACGATCAATGTGGTAAGAGGGCGAAGATCATCGCGGGGCTCGTTAACACCCACATCGTTGTCACTTGTGAAAACGCATGGGATTTTCGGTGGGCTGTACTATACATTATGTACATTAGCGCCGTTCGCCAATGTGAGATGGCTACAGCTATGCGAATAGTAAGGAAATACAATATATAGATAAGCAAGTGAGCGTTAGGCTAAGTTATTAAAGGTGTCATTTGGTCCTGTGACTTCGAGCCACGGGCGCAAGGCAATAAGTAGATGCAAACATAAAGGATAAGCAGCTTGATAGAAGCCCGTCCATGAGAACGGACCTTGACAGAGCTGACGTCGTTTGAGGGGTCGCAACAATGCGACATGCTAAGCATGCCTGCCACGAACACCGCGAGGAGGTACTTCGAGTTTGAACACCTCTGACGTGTTTTCATTCCCGCTGACATCGCCATAGTAAGAGCCCGGTCGACTGAGTTGCATGCGCTCTTTCGTCCGCGTAGAGACCGATGACACGAATGACGGAGAGACCCACTCGACGAGCTCCTGCCGCGGAGAAGGCTGTGGTGACACGCGTGGTGGGAGCGGAAAAGCTGATGGAGGCATTGCGCTACGTGATGGGCTGCCAGGGATCGAACCTGAGGGCATGTCAACTTGCGACAAAAACATACGCTGGACGGCATCTCTGTGGGCGGACAGTGGCGATGCAGCTCGTGAGGAGATGACGTCGGTGTGAGGAGACGGGTGTGAGGTAGCAACGAGGCTGAATCCAGTCCGCGCTGCATTCTCCTTCTCGTGGCTCCGGACAGTGGCCGATAAATCAGCTCTCAAGTGCTGGGAGGAAGGTTTGCGACTCTGGTTACGACTGGCTAGACGACTCGTGGCACCCGGCACAGCCAAGAACGCACGACTATCAGCAGCCACCGCTGGCGACCCGTTTACGATTACGGAAAGGGCGGCGTCGACCTCTTTGAGGAACGTTGCAACCTCTTGGTCACCCAAGTTCGCAGTGTCAAGGCAGATCTGAGCTTCATCAAATTCCAGAGGCTCCCTACGTATGCTTGGTGCGCGCGCGCTTTGAGTTAATCCTTGCCTGCTTGGCTTGGATGACGGGCATCTCACGTCACCGTTTTTCTTAAGGTGTGGCGGGGAGTTAGAGGGAGCGATGGAATACATCGAGGGGCTGGGCTCGTATTTCTCATGTTCATGAGTCCTAGGCAGGTCAAGAGAGGCGTTACGAAGCTTGGCTGGCACATGGACGGGTGGTACCGAGCCGTTCCTGTATTTCCTGACTTGCCCTCTCGGACCAACACAACTCGTGTCGATCGTCGGACGCTCTTTCCTTTGTTTGGAAAGGGATCCAGGGGCGGAAGTTAATGCGTCTTTGGGAGCCTCAGAAGTCGCTGACTGAGCTGGGGTGGTTGCGGTCGTGCTCGGGGAATCGACCATTGATGTCCGTGAGAAAGGTGACAGACCAGAGCTGATGGTGTTGGGAGTGGACGTTCTTGGCCCTGGACTTGCCAATATGGCCGATCGCGAGAAAGGAGATAATTCATCAACGCAACCCGGAGATACTGACTGAGCCGGCGTAACGCCCGTGGCCTGAGTAGCCGACCCTGTGTTTACATGAACACTAGGCCGTTTGACGGTGACCTCTGAGTCACATGAGGAAGGGGCGAGTGGCGAATTGCCGCGCGAAGACTTCGCAAGGGTAATGCTGATCTGTGGGATAGCGCCATGTCCATAGCCGTCCGGAGGTGTGGGGATAAATGTGGATTCGGTCGTGTGCAGCGGAACAAACGACCACGCCTCTGATCCCTCGGAGGCAATTTCTTCAGGAGGTTCACAGATAACCGGAGTGAAGCTCCCGATTTCCGCGGAGCCTTGAGGTGCGAGTCCAGACAGTTCGTCTTCAACAAGGGACGACACTGCCGTCATATTGCCGTTAGTCAGAACGCCTGGGAGGATTCGATCAACCCCAGATTTTGGGGGCGAATAAGCGAAGTAGTCGCATTGAGGTAATTGAGCTGTCGTCCGCAGATTCTGCGGGGTAGGGACGTCTGGAGACGGTAACGGTGGCTGCGGAGGGAAACTAGGTAGACAATGGATGAGAGAGGCCGATGGTGGTGATGCAGGAGGTGTGGGGGCCATTGGACGCGAAGGCGTGGGTACTTCTGACTCCGATTCTGCCAGGGACAGCTTTTCTGGGACAGCCTCGGGGTAAGGAAAACGCAAGGATCCATCTCTGTAGACGCTATCACGCGTGGACAAGTGGTTCAGAGTGTCGTTGGTGACGGACGGGTCAGCGATCAAGAACACAACGCTTCCCATTGCGGCGCCGTTGGGGTCTGTTCTCGTGGAATTGTACAATGGAAGCCGGATGACTAGTATGACGTAAAATGTTAGGACTGTCATAAATAACTAAAATGAAACTTGCCTCCAGTGCTGCTTCTCGTGTCAAGCAGCTCACTAATGCACTGTAGACGCGTCGTGCGAATAGATTTGTACCTCCCACTACAGCAAAGGAATTTTCTCTTTTTGGCTAAGACATGTATTTCGCACAGCGAAACGGAGTTGGCGTCACTGAGGCGATTAAGCATCGAGCGCAGCAACGAGTAAGGTGGTCTTACAAGGAGAATGGTTCACGCCAGGTGTGGACGCCAGCGTCCAAGGTGCTCTCTAGAGACTCCTGTACGACCCCGTCGAGGGTAATTTGCACGCGGAGCTCCTGATACTTTGAGACCTCGGCAGCGCGAATGTCTGAGCAAAGAGTCATCATCAAGTAGACAAGTAATATGTGGAGAACGTACGCGAAAACTCCAAGGCAGACTTGATAGTGCTGGACATATTTCGTGGGGTGGAAGGTAATCGATGGCGATGGTCGTCCTCATATACCGGCTTGCAATTGCAAGCGGGGGGCTGTGGGCAAGATGGATGACGGGCGACTTTTATGGGCAAGTTTGTAGAGACAAGAATAACAAATCTGGCACAGGATGGCGTGTCGTCCGCGTGGTGGAATTCGAATAAAGAGACTTGGAGGCTCCGTAAACAAGAAGGGATGGGAGTCCAATCCGGCACATTGGGAATGGCGTATATACCGATCCGGAGTTAAGTGGGTCGCTGAAAACGTCTGAGAGGGGACGTTTAGGGAACGTAGGAGAGGGAAAGCCGAACAAACAAAGCGTCCGTCACAGAAGAAGAAGGAGGAGGTATGAAATTAAATGATGAGACCAAAAGAGGCGAAAGGATGACAAGTTGACCACCCGAAATGTGATTGCAAGATCAGTGCAAGGGGGGTGTCTCGTGAGACGTCCTGTGGACCTGCATCAGTCTCGCGGGACTTGTCGGCTAATAATGGGGGACACGTTGTAAGATCTGCGATGCCGGCAAGACTAGGTGAGATGTCAGGGAGGGGAGTGTGGTAGAGTAGTAGAGTTGACACATGCGCCAGAGAGCGTGTCGCTGAGTTGAATTAGACCCTGCAGCGTGGCCGTTGGAATGGTCGTTGCAGGACCTCGTTCCATTCTCATGAAGCACGGATGACAAGGACAAGCACCCTGATCGCAAAGGTAGGTCGTCTTCTAAATGGTCGAGTGAGTCAAATTGGGGTTTGTGAGTCGATGGAGCACGTACAAAGGTTTCCACGTTTGGGCTCGGTGACGATAAAGTGCCTCAGATGAGAGCGTTCCAAGTGCGCAGTGAAGGTGCAGAGTGGAGCTGTTGGACACGATTTGACGATTTGTTGGGCTGTTTTTGGGTACATTGACATCACGATGTAGAGCAGAATTTGACGAGGGGATTTGCAACAACGGAGCCTGGTGATAGTGACGTTGGAGTGATAGTTGTGAATGCTACCACAGACCGGTTCCGAGTGAAACGTACCTCTAGGACACGGTGGTGTACCTCTACACGTTGGTGCTCTCCAAGACACGGCGGTTGGTTGATTGACGGTCATCATTGACCGTGTTGCTGAGTACAATGCCCGCTGCGATGTGCTCGCTAGGTACTAGCAAAGATCAGTTCCCACATTGGCCGGCATCATCCCGCTAAGAATAACCCGCGTGGCTCCTGCCTCTCAGGTTCCCTTTCTTCCTCCACCCACATCTACCATAACAACGGCCATGGCCTCACCGCTGGTCACCGCCGTCCCTCAGGCCACGTCGTCGGGCGACCTCACCGACCTGCTCGCCGTCCCATCACCCGTCCAAGTACATCTCACGGATGATGCCATCCTCGCCGTTCTCAGCGCACGTTTCCGTGCGGATTTGCCATACGCAAGGGTCGGTTCCACGGCCCTCGTCGTCATAAACCCTTGCAAGACACTCGCAAACGTCAACGACGCAAGTGCCAAAGAGTACGAGGAACGCTGCTACAAGGACACAAAGCTCGGCTTGGCAGATTCCCGACGGCCTCCCCAGCCCCACCTCTATGAGCAGGCCGCAAAGATTTACCTTCTCATGAGAAGAAGAGTCGAATCCCAGGCTGTCGTTGCTCGGTACGCACGATATCTCATTCCCCGCCGCTTTTTTAACACCGCTTTCCTAGCGGTATATCCGGGTCAGGAAAGACTGCCAGCACACGTCTCCTCGTAGATCAAATCCTTCGCCTCTCCGCTCACTCAAAGCGAGAAAGCAAGATTGTCGAGCAGATCAAGGCTTTCTCCACCCTCCTCGACGCCTTTGGTAACGCAAAGACTCCCACGAACCCTAGCGCCTCACGACACACACGCTATACCGAACTCCACTTCAACGATCGTGGTCGTATCAGCGCAGCCAAAGTTCTCGCCTTTGGTCTAGACAAGTCTCGTCTCGTACGCCTCACCCACGAAGAGCGCTCCTATCATGTTTTTTATCAGCTCTTGGCCGGAGCAACACCCATGGAGAGAGATATGTTCGGCCTAGAGGGTCCTTCAGATTATGCCCTCCTCGCATCTTCCGGTTGCTACCGTCTCCCTGCCGGTCCTTTCAGTGATGACGGTATCGCAATGGATGATCTCCGGGACGCTCTGAAAACACTCAGTTTCAAGTCCAAGCATATATCCTCCATATTGAGCGTATTGAGCGCAATCCTGTTGCTTGGAAACATCGAGTTTGGAGAGGCAGATGCTCAAGACGTATCGGCTTACGTCATTAACATCCCCGTACTTCAGCAGGCCGCAAAGCTGCTCGGTGTCTCTGCAGAGGAGCTGGCCGAGACCTTGACTTACAAGACCACGTATGCGCGCAAGGAACTCTTCACCGTCCTGCTGAATGCGAAGCAGAGTGCAGCGCAGAGAGACCAGCTCGTTCAGGATCTTTACGCCATCCTCTTCGCGTTTGTCGTCGAAACAGCCAATTACAAACTCGCCCCCCTCTCCCAGACACTCTCGTGTTCCGCCACGCAGATCGTGATTCTTGACCAGGCAGGTTTCCAAACTCGCGGCGCACCAGCTGTTGGATCAGCTTCGCCCCTTATCACCGCTCATCTGAGCGGCTTCAATGAATTCTGCTTCAACTTCACCGATGAAATGGTGGAATCACATGTGCTTCGCAGCATCTTTGACGACAACTCGACATTTAATGGCCGGGTGGCCGCAGATGGCATCTCGCTACCATCCGTCCTGGCGATGGAAAACTCGGCTTGTGTTGAGCTTCTTCGTGGAGCATCAGTCAGCGAGCGTAATTCCAGGAAACCTGGTGGTCTCCTTGGCGTGCTCGACAAGGCTGCCACGTCTTTCAAAGCAGGCCGAGGCGATGCTCAACGTGACGACGAGTTGCTGCAGGACTTGACTACAAAGTTCGCCGTTCATTCCTCTTTCGTTTCGCCTACCCCCGAGGACAGGCGGTCGTTTGGTATCAATCACTACGCGGGCACTTGCTCATACGACATCTTCAACTTTGTAGAGAATGATGCAGATCTCCTTGATCCCTCCTTCGTCACCCTCTTGCGCGGCTCATCAGACTCTCTTGTTGCAAAGCTCATGTCCGGCCCGAGCCTATCTGTAGAGAACCATCAAAGTGACGAAGACACGATTGTCCAGGCACAAGTCTCCTCCCGTCCTCTCCGCAGCGTCACCCCCTTGTCCGGCACGCAACCAGAGAACCCTCGTTTGAACCCTAGCAGAATCTACCCGCTCACCACGCAATTAAACCAGGCAATTTCGGATGTTTTGTCCAACCTCGAGAATACCCGGCTCTGGACGTTAAATTGCATCCGTCCCAACGATAATGGGTTCTCCAATTCTCTCGATAAGCGGCGTGTCAAAGGCCAGATCCATGCCCTTAACCTCCCGGATATGATTTCCCGGAGGTCTGTCGAGTTTGCTGCGGAGTTTGACCAAGCGGAGTTCTGCGAGAGGTATCGGCCAACCATGCGTGGTTCCGATGCGGAGCGCATTCGACAGTGCGTTCAATCGAATGGTTGGGTGGAAGGCGTGGACTTCGCGTTGGGACACCAGAAGATATGGTTGTCATATTCTGCATGGAAAATGGTGGAAGACGTTCTACGCACCGCGGAAAGGGAGATAAAGAAGCTTAATCGTGAAGAGTCGGAGGAAGATGAAAGCACCATGCCGGACGATACGGCGGAGTACCCTCAAACACCTGCGGAAGATCGACAGCATAGATTTTTCGACGAACGAGCAGTCACCCCATATCAAGACCCTCCCCGAACGCCAAGTGCCTATGAAACGTACGGGCCTGCTCAGGTTGCCTCTCCTAGTTACCCCTACCATGAAGAGGCCGCGTGGGATAAGAAGACGGAAGGATATGATGCGTCGCCTCCGTTACTTCCCAAGGGTGCGGACCTGGCCGCCGTCAATGCTCCGGAGTTCGAGGAGCATCGCCCTACCACTCGGGTTCGACGATACTGGCTCTACCTTGTCCGGCTTATCACTGGCCTGATCCCGGACTTTGTCTTGAAATACATTGGCCGCATGAATCGCCCTGATGTTCGCCTCGCGTGGCGGGAGAAGGTGACCATCTTCGTCCTTATCCTCCTAGCCAATGGCATCGTTCTGTTCTACATCATCGCTTTCGGCATCATCCTCTGTCCCAATTTCAACTATGCGTGGAATTTCGAGGAAGTCTCGCAGCATGATTTGACGACCGACTACTGGGTATCTATTCACGGCAAAGTGTACGATGTCACCAACTTCGTCAAAGGCGATCACAGTGATATTAGCGGGAATCCGAGCAATAACCAGGCTACTCTAGGGGCTCTCGCAGGCGCGGACCTGTCGTACTATTTCCCACCACCCCTATACCAAGCGTGTGCCGGCCTCGTCAGTGACCAAAGTATGCACATCAGCATCAAGAATACATCGGAATTCGTGTACTCGGATGCATCACATGCATCCGGTCAAAACGCACTCACCAGTACTGGAACAGCCCTCGATAACGACAACTGGTACACGCAGACGTATTTGCCTTCTATCGCCCAGTTTTACAAGGGCACGTTGGTCTGGGAGCCCAGTGATATCTACGGCCAGGCGAATGACACTAACATTCAACGGTGGGTTCAGCCTACTTTGCGGCATACATGCTTGTTTTTTACTCTTCTTGTGTAGGATCTGGGCTATTTACGACAACAACATCTACGATTTGACCGACTACGTGTATACGATGGAAACTGTTGAGGAAAACATCCCGAAGTACAACTTTTTGCCATCTGCCCTCGTTTCCGTATTCCAGCAGCAATCCGGCACAGATATCACGTCGGCGCTCAACAAGGTGCTGGGTGCCATGGATTCGACGAACAGAACTGCCAGCATAGATTGCTTGAACAACGCTTTTTATTGGGGTCAGGTCGATTTCAGGTATACTCCCAGGTGCCAAGTTCAAAATTACATGCTGTTGGCGTTCTCCGGCGTAATCATGGTGTCGATGTTGTTGAAGTGTAAGTGGCGGTGCATGGCTGAGTAGTGCTTTCTAGTCTGACATGTCCACTAGTCTTGGCTGCGTTGCAACTTGGGACGAAGCGTTACCCGGAACGTCTGGATAAATTCGTACTCTGCCAAGTCCCTTGCTATACCGAGGGCGAGGAGTCTCTGCGCAGTACCATCGACTCGCTCGCTGCCTTGGACTATGACGACAAACGGAAGCTGATCTTCTTCATCTGTGATGGCAACATCGTCGGTAGTGGTAACGATCGACCTACGCCTGACATTGTGTTGGACATCTTTGGCGTGGATCCTTTGGCGAGGAATGCGGAACCTCTCATGTTCAAGTCCATTGGGGAGGGTTCTCAGAAGCTCAACTATGGCAAGGTCTACTCTGGCTTGTACGAGTTTGAAGGTCACGTCATCCCGTGAGTCCCATTCACCTCTGACTCTCGCGGCGCTTGATGGTCCATCTTTAAAGGTATCTGGTCGTCATCAAGGTCGGCAAACCGACGGAGCGCTCGAAGCCTGGTAACAGAGGCAAGCGTGACAGTCAAGTTCTGCTCATGCAATACCTCAACCGCGTGCACTTCAATTCGCCGATGGCACCTCTTGAATTGGAGATATACCACCAAATGCGGAATGTTATTGGCATCGACCCCACATTCTACGAGTACATCTTTACTGTCGATGCGGATACCGTGAGTACCGTCCTTGGTCAGGTAGATGATTGCTTATGGAGGGATGTCGCAGGTCGTCACGCCTCAGTCACTGAACAGGCTCGTCGCTGCTTCTATCAATGACTCCAACATTATAGGTATTTGCGGTGAGACCAAGTTGCAGAACGAGGAGAACTCTTGGTGGACGATGATCCAGGTAAGAGTCTTTATTTCTATTTCGATCATCCATTTGACAGGTTCTAGGTTTACGAGTACTACATTTCCCACCATCTCGCCAAGGCTTTCGAGAGTCTGTTCGGTTCGGTGACCTGTCTTCCTGGATGCTTCTCCCTCTACCGTATCCGTACTGCTGACAAGGGTCGTCCGATCTTCATCTCCAACCGTGTCATTGACGAGTACGCCGAGCCTCATGTCGATACGCTTCACAAGAAGAACTTGTTCTCTCTGGGTGAAGATCGATTCTTGACGACACTCCTCATGAAGCACTTCCCGACGTTCAAGACTAAGTTCCAAGGTGATGCGGTCGCTCGGACCACGGCGCCGGTCTCCTGGCGGGTGTTATTCTCTCAGCGTCGTCGTTGGATCAACTCGACCATCCATAACCTGTGCGAGCTTGCCATCTTGCCGGAACTGTGTGGTATTTGCTGTTTCTCGATGCGGTTCTTTGTCTACCTGGATCTCATCAGTACACTGGTGGGTGTCGTTCGCTACTCTGATCCGTCGAATGCATCTGATGTCGCTCGTCTCATTCATAGATCTTGCCTGCTACTGTTGTCTACGTGAGTTTCTAGAACGTGTTGGCTCGTCGTGGTGCTCATCTGCATGTACAGTTGGTCTGGCTGATCGTCGAAGTCTCGGCTGGGAAATCTGCGATACCCATCATCTCTATCGCATTGATTGCGGCGGTCTATGGTTTACAGGTACGCCGCCTTGGATGTTGGTTTGGAGCATGCTGAGTGAACTGCCGTGTCATAGGCTCTCATCTTTATCATCAAGCGAGAGTTCATGCTCATTGGTTGGATGGTTGTCTACATCATTTCGTGCGTAGCGGTATTCAAAATCCGAATGGATTTTCTGACGTCCGCGTTCAGGTACCCGATTTACAGTTTCTTCTTGCCTCTCTATTCCTTCTGGTGCATGGACGAGTTCGGCTGGGGTAATACCCGTGTCGTCCTTGATGACGGAAAGAACAAGAAGGTTGTCGGTGGTGACGCCAACGAAATCATGTTCAACGAATCCATGATCCCGTACAAGAAGTGGAGCGGTCAGCGGTGTTGTTGATTCCTAGATTGGCGAGGTTCTGACTGTGCATATAGAATACGAAGCCGAGGCTTTGGGGGATGGCCTGTCCAGCAACTCGTTCATCGCTGAGCAGAACTCGATGAACAAGCACCTCGCTGCGCCGGTGCCTCGTCACCTCAACTCGCAACGCCCTTCTGTGTACGAGTACCAGTCCGAGGCCGGGGACTATTACCGTGATACCAATGCTGTGCAGGATCCCCTTCGAGGTCCCCCGTCGCGCCCAAGTTCTCGTGCCGTGTCTGATTACAATAGGGTGACCGCAAACCAGAGGCGTTCGACTTTCCATAACCCATCGCAAGAACGTCTGACGATGGGTACACCGGTCAACCAATTCGGCGCCCTCCCTGACCCGCGTATGACGGTGAACTCGATGATAAACCGCTCCATGTCCCCCGCGCTCAATCCCGTTCGTCCGACGTCTACGTTCTCCATGGCCACGACCGTGTTTACTGGGCCGAGTAACAACCCGAATCCTTCCGATGAGGAGCTGTACGAAGCCCTCAGGACCTATTTGAGCACGCAGGACCTGATGACCGTGACCAAGAAGTACGTATGCTCTTTTGCGTTGCCAGCGCGTCGCTGACCACATACGTGTAGAACTGCCCGCGAGGCCATGGCTGCTCGATACCCGAGAGCAGATTTGACACCTCGCAAGGACTTTTTGAACCAATCCATTGATAACATTCTTTCACATTCATAGATGGACACTTGCATGCACTCCTTCGTGGACGCTCATCGTACTATGACTCTTATTTTTTGTGTGCGCCAGCAGTACCTTTAGGTTTCTGAGCTCTGGACACTTGTGTACACTTACATATATGCCGTTCGGACATCTCTTCCGATCCGTCACCGACTCACCCACTACGTATTTACTTGAACCATTTCCCCTGCATATCCGCAGTACCTCACAGATACTTGGGACTTTCTTATACTTGGACATTTAATGATTATCGTAAGGACGATTTTTAACAGTGCCATGTCCGCGCAATTATTAGCCAAAAAGCGTGGTCGAGTACAGTACAATAAATGAAGCCAGTCCGCATCAAGTCAACCGAATGATAAACACCATGATCATGAACGCGATCATCACGACGACGACACTCGCCATGACCAAGCATGTCGTCCCCCCACTCTTGCCCCTGAAATCCCTCAACCGGACGCGTTCGCGCAGCATGAAGGCAAAGTTGCCCTCGACTTTTTCCTGCATGGTCTCGAGGACGGACTTGTCCTTGTCGAGCGCGGCCGAGAAATGGGTGGCGTTTCGGCGGAGTTGGGTGGCCATGAAGGCGAGTTGTTCTGAGAGTTCTTCGTGGAGGGCGCGCGAGTTTTGGAGGATGGTTGGGGTGGCGGTAATGCTGGAGGAGGAGGGTAGGGCGAGAGATCCAGGGAAAGTCGGGGTGGTGTGGGACGTCGGCTCGCTTGCGGGAGAGGTGGAAGGTAGGAGGGCTTGGACGTCTGGTAGGGATGGGGACTGGCCGGACTCGACCGGGATGAGGGTCGCCTCGACGGGAGACGTGGTCTGTTGGGGTGATTTCAAGGGGGATTTGGACACGGGTGGACGTATGGAGGGCAGGAGGGGTTTCGGGCGTCGGACCGGAGGTGTGAGTTGCTGTGACACGTCAGAACCGACGCGCAAGTGGTGGGAGTAATGCGTACTTGTTCTACTTGGTGCATGTAGTCTTCGAGGTGTTTGAGCGTCGTTTTAAAGTGTTGGTAACGTCGCTCTCCGGCGCTGGAATGTGGTGGGGGTGTGAGGACGTGCGCAAGAGTGAGCGGGGGCGTACGCACGGCGTGGGGTCGACATTGTCGAGCTCGACGTTCTTGAGTAAGATTCGGGCGTATCGAATTTGCTAGTCAAAGGGTTCTCGTCGGTGGTGTCGATAATACATGTGTGGGGTGGTCTTACCTGCAACGTTGCTTGCGCCTTGATCCACGTTTCCCGCTTGGGTGGGTTGCTCTTTGACCAGTCGTCCTCTTGTATGGACTGTTCAAGGCATTTCATGAGCCTTGGAAGGTTAATCCTGTTATGAAGGATCTGCTCGTCGGTGCGCATGTCGCGGTCTCATCGAAGGACAACCCGGCCAGTGGGAGAGGTGAACGTCAGGGCCTGGGAACGACCTTCCTTGTTTGGATGAGTGCATCATTGATCTTTGCGTTGGTTGGTCCTTAGTTTCCCGAACGTTTTCAACAAGCTTGCCTCGCATTTGTCCCACAGAGCAGACGACGAACATGGCGTCGTCGAGCGTACACCAACAACTCAAACATGTCAGACACTTGGTCGAACGGGCGGCGAGGGAACGATCCGCTGCGGGACGCGCGGTAAGCGCAGATATGCCACCCACACTGGCAATTTGGCCTAACTCGGTGGACCTTTCTGCAGCGCAGAGAGGCCTTCCAGGAGCTCATAACGCTCACACATTCTAGTCACAGTCTTCTCAAATCGTACGCAGCCGGACATGTACACGTCTTCTTCAACGACTTTCCAGATCTGGAGGAAGACGCCATCAACGCCGTATACGATCTCTGTGAGGACCAAGACTCAAAAGTAATTCACACAGGCTTGGCAGGTTCGACTGGGCCTGATGTTTCTGTCCCTAGGTTCGCATGGACGGGTACCAAGCAGTAACGCAAGTGTCGTCTACCCAACACAAATGGGTGAAAAGGAACGCCGACGTCCTCGTACAACTCCTCCAAAGCGGTAAGTTTTCTCCGAAACTTTATCCAAGTCACGTCGTGTTTCTCCATCTTGATCATATCTGGCACGCCTCCCTTGTTGTCGATAGACGAACCCGAAGAAGTCGCCGTCGTAAAAGTCGCCCTCCTCAAACATCTCGATATGGATCCTCCAGTGACACTCGGCGTGTTGTGCGACCAGATCGTCCCACCTGAAGAAGACCTCGATGACGACGAACGACAGACGAGGGAACGGTTGCGTTCGCTCGTCTTGTCCTTCTTGGCAACGGACGCAATCGGCGCAATTCAAAAACATACTGACCCTCCGGGCTCAGAGGCGGAGCATGTTCTTGTGATGCAACTTATCTTGGTGTGTATGCAATCGAGGACATGTGTCCGTGTGTATTCCCTAACCATCGGGCAGGCCATTACCAAATTGGACACCGCCGAGGTGGATGTTATCGTAACGGATATTCTTTTGCGGTTACCATGCTATCGAGACGGTTCTAGAGGCGACGAATTGCTTCAAGTCATTCTCGATAAGGCCGCGGCATTACTTCAGAACCGATCAAACGACCCGGAGCAACTAAAGGTTGCACTCCACTATCTATCGTTGGCTCAGATGGCTACCGTCGATTTACATGCTACGCCAGCAGTCAAATTACTCCAATTCTATATTGGTTCTCTAACACGGAAACTAGTCCTACAGAAATTCCTGCCAAAAGACCGGATCCGAGTAATCTCTTGGATCATGGACGCGTTATCCGCGAGTGAACGTGAGACTACGCAGCAAATTACGCAGCTTCGGCGGCAAGTCGTCGATGCGAGTTCCATTCTCTTGGAGGTTAGTCCGCCTCATATCCACCGTCTCAGTTGAGCTAAGTCGCGCAGGTACTGTTTGACTCCAAGCTGTACAAAGATGACCTTTGGCGTGCTGTGAAGAGTATTCTTCATGCTATTCACACCGTACGTATTTCTCGATCGAATATCGAGGATGACATAACTCTTTCTAGCGCAAAGAGCTGGAAAATTGGATGTTACCACCATACCTGATGACTTCCATGAGTAAATTTCTCCAAGTCGTGTCCCGGGGGCAAACACAAGAAGCCGCGAACGACATGCAAGGCCTAATAAGGGTTCGCAGTGGACCGCTCTACCCTTCTCCATTGACGTCCGACATCTTTTTTCTTGGTTTGAGCAGTTGCTGGCGGGAGAGCAACCGTCGTCCTCGCAAGTGCCCAGTCAAGAGGTGAAACCTACGGTGAAGAACGGGGTTACGCCAGAATGGCCAGCTCACCTACCGCAAAAACCGGCTATGCATCTGCCACCCTTGTCGACCGAGCTTGACTTTCCGATGGCCATGTCAGCGATTACAACGCCGTCATCGTCCATGCGAGACAATGCATCTCAGAATTTCCGTGTCTTAACACCAGCGTCTCCCAAGCGATCGGGGATTTCTTTGGAAGACGTCCCACGACCAAAGAGGGTAAAGACCAGTCCGAGAGGACAGGACGCCCCGACGCCATCGTTATTGAGTCGTATTGCGGATGCTGGAGATGCGAGCTCGGGTGGATTCTTGGAACGCTCGGGGAAGAAGCGAAAGAAGCGTTCCGAAAAGGAGCCATCGTCTGAGCCTGATCGACATCCATCGATAGGCTATAGTATCAAGGGAGCTGCTAGTGCACAGAGGAATGGGAGTGGGTTGGAGTCCTCGTTGCTCGATAGGATGCAGCGTGAGGATAGGTGAAAGAGATAGTGATTTGTGGGATTAGCTGTATTGTGTAACGATGCAATAGAACGATGGACATGGGTCGTCCCTGTCTAGATATCGTGCACCGCCACATTAGGCTGTTAGCTTGAATCATGTCCGAGCCACTGGGACTGGATGGCATCTATCAAAAGAGGATAAACCTGGCTGATGGAGGTTTGGTGAGCATCGAGTTGTAAGTATCGTGGCAACTGTCTTGACGATATCACCCAGGGATTTACGTTGGAAGACATTCTGAATTTGAAGATCGCTCACACTCCACTATGGTCTACTCGTGCGGCTGCCGACGAAGAAAAGTCGCAGTCACTCGTTCAAGCCCACTTGTCGTTCCTGCGCGCAGGAGCGAGGACGTTGCTGACATCCACGTGAGCGAGGTCCACACCGATTAGCACTGTCTCCCTAAGCTCTCTGTGCGGGTAGATACCAAGCCGCTTTCAACACGTTCGAGCACGAAGGTTATTCCCGTGAACAATCACTCCGAATCATGTCCAACGCCATCTCGATCGCAGCCCGCGCTCGCGAGTTGTTCTGCGCCGAAAACGAGGGCGTCCAGCCCAGCGACATCCGCATCGTGTTATCCCTCGGTACATACGGAAGCACCGTCTCCCCCATGCAAGATTTCGACGGCATCTTTCCGCCACCGTACGGCCCCAAAGCGTACTCTGCCACCGAAGCCAACACGACGTCGTTTGGGGACGACGCGGAGGGCTTGGAGAGATCGATCCATGCGCTGAGCGAATTCCACGCGGAGCGGCTCTTGGCGTACGCGCGATGTATGCCGGACGCATGGGACCTCGTGGATGGGATCGCGTTCGAGACGGTCCCCGTGGCGAGAGAGGTCACTGCGATCCGACGTGCGGTCACTCGGGTGTCTGCCTCGCTTGGTGGAGAAGAGGGGGGAAGAAGAAAACACGTGAAACCGTGGTGGCTGACTGCTGTATTTCCAGATGGACGCTCATCGGAGACGCGCGTTCCGGGTGGGGTGCGCTTGTGCGCCAAGGAGGTGGCGGAGTGGATGGTGCGAGGAGGTGTGGACGAGGAGGGGAGGGCGTTGGCGGTTCCGGATGGAATTGGGTTTAATTGCGTGGCGGTGGAACATTTGCAGGGTTTATTGGAAGAGTTCGAGGAAGCGTGTGCTCAAGTAACAGGGAAGAAGTGGCCTTGGCTTGTGATCAAACCGAATGGAGGTGGGGCTGGAGATGGTTGGGCTGGGAGTGTGGTGAGATGTGTTGACAAGGCATCTCTGAACTGGCAAGGGTTGATCGTAGGAGGATGTTGCAAAGCTGGACCAGACGATATCGCTCGGTTGGCGTCGAAACTCAGGGGGTAATTAACCTAATGTATGTGTGGGAATCATTCCCGGGAATAGCCGAGCGGACTCTCAGGACGGTGTGTTGACCAAGGAGCACGACGAGCCAAGATCCTGAAAAGCCTGTGAACGCCGCTCGAGACGACGCGCAACTCCAAAACGCCGCAAACGGTGCGTATCTAACCCTACACGAGACACTGTGGTTACTACAGGATGGATTTTGTGGTTTGGAACGTTGGATGGAGCGTTGGATATATGGATAACCTTGGAATCATAGTACTGATGATCGTCCAGGTCCAATCATGTCGTCAAAACTACCCTCCATTCTGAGCGCTACAGATGAGGAGATCCAGCTCCTCCTGGCTGCTCAATGCCATATCGGAACCAAAAACTGCGACAAGCAGATGGAGCCTTACGTCTACAAACGAAGAATTGACGGTAAGTCCTTATGCAGAGATTTGTACGCTCTGCTAAACGCGACGATTCTGTTGCAAAGGTATCCACGTCATCAACATTGGAAAAACCTGGGAGAAGCTCGTGTTTGCTGCTCGTGTCATCGCTGCCGTCGAGAACCCAAATGACGTTTGTGTCATCTCCGCACGTCCCTACGGTCACCGTGCCGTCTTGAAATTCGCTGCCAACACCGGAGCCCAGGCCATCGCCGGTCGTTTTACCCCCGGTTCTTTCACCAACTACATCACCCGCTCGTTCAAGGAGCCCCGTCTCATCATCGTGACGGACCCTCGTGTGGACCACCAGGCTATCCGCGAGGCATCATATGTCAACATCCCCGTCATTGGCCTCTGCGATACAGATGCCCCTCTTAAATTCGTCGATGTTGCCATTCCTACAAACAACAAGACCCGTCACTCTATCGGCCTGATCTGGTGGTTGCTCGCACGGGAAGTCCTCAGGTTGCGTGGCACCATTCCCCGTACGCCCGATGGCTGGAACGTTATGGTGGACATGTTCTTCTACCGTGACCCCGAAGAGGTGGAGAGGCAACAACAGGAGGAAGCCCAAGCCAAGCTTGCTGTTGCCGAGCCAGACGCCCCAGCTGGTCTTTCAGAGTGGGATGTCACCTCTGCGCCTCAAGCAGGGGCTATCAACCCTAGTTTGGTTGCTACGGATGGTAGTAAGTGATGTGCTCACCTGACTTGGACGCTATCTCAAACGTTTGTTAGCCGCCCTCGACTGGGCCGCAGACGGTAACCAACCAAGCAGCGATTGGGCAGCAGAACCTGCGGCGGTAACTTGGGGTGCAGAACCAGCCGCCAGCGGATGGGATTAAGCTCTCTGTCGTCTTTGTAGCTCTGAGCAGGTGGACGTGCACTCGTTTTAGGTGGTGTTTTGAGGTCTCCCATGGCAGTGTACGAAATGTCTCGATGACCATGCTCTTCTGTTTGCCTGCTCTTCCTTACACATGAAATATGCACAAAAATATGAGCATGATGCAAGCCATCCCGTAATAACTATCCCGTACGGTGTAGAGTCTCGGCACTCCTGGGTGGTCGGCAGTCACAATGCAGAATTCGCGCTGGCATATCCTCGACTCCCAGATCAAACTAGCTGTAGCTATCGTAGAAACTAATATGAAGGGCGTGTCTGTTGAATGTTCAAATGCGAGCAATCATGAGGCTCTGGTTGCCTATCGAGACCGAGATTAGATGACGAAGCAATCTCATGATATGTCAAGATGTGTGATACGGTGTGGTATAAGACCGTATGGAAAGCCGATATCGCCCGCAATTACACAGCACTCTTCGCATACTTATTGTCTTTCCCGTCGAACTCCAGGGCGGCCGCAATTATGTAAAGAGTCTGCGCACGTAATACTACGTCGGACAACTCCGTCTCGGCATTTCACCGGCAGCAGTCACATGTGATCCCAGGACAAAGCATTCAAACGGACGGTATCCATAATTTGAGCTCGTTTAACTTTGCTTCTTATGTACCTATGGAAGTGAATAGATGTAGTGGACGCGCATAATTTTTTTAATTAATTATGTGAGGAATCACGATCTGATCAAATCTTGACAAGCCCTAGGTGGTTATTATCTGGTCTCCCTTACAAATATAAAAGCCATCGACGTTGAAGCTTGAGCGTTGAGCGTGGTCCGACTGTGGCATTGGGCACCGGCGCTTGACGCGCAAATCTTTCCGTATTATGTAATTTGGCGGCTAAGCGAGGCCGCGATGGAGTGCTCAACCTAAAATTGTTACAGCCACCTGGCGCGCGCTCCATATTGTCAATTGGCAGGCGGCCATTCACAAGAAGGGTGATCATCTCAGACAGCATGGTCTCATGAACGCCGCGTTCCAGGAGGGAGCCAGGAGTGCCATGAAGAATGCTCGGAAGCAGTGGTCGAGGCCTAGTATTTAGGTCGACGGAAAGGTGGAAAACGGTTACGATCCTGAGGTTGCTTTCCGCTCCTCAAAACTATGACCGTCACGATAGGATCTCCACCTTTCCCTCACTTTCCTTACCAGAAATGCAACGTGCCACCTGGCGCATCGTTCACTGTCAGATACCAGTTTGGACTCTGCCTTTTACTACGCGGAGCATTCCCTCCGTGCCAACATGCATGGGGTGTCGAAACTGTCAATATATTTTCCTCTTGGGGGACATTCCGTCGACATCTCCTTCAGAGCCATGCCCCGGAGAGGTGTATAAAGCGCGTCGCCGTCCTCACTGAGAGTATAGTGAAGATGCACGAGTATCCCGCAGCATATGGCGGCTTCAGCGATATCTGGAGTTGTCAACTGTTACACATGCAACACCCTCCTGAGAGGGTTCGTTCACTTTCTGTTATGAATTCCAGCGGACCGATACTCACGACTGATGTACTACAGGTGGCTGTCAAGGCCCTTCGACCTATGATCGCGAACAAAAAAGAATATCAAGTCAAGAAAAAGGTAATTTGCGTCCGAAATCAAGTGCAGTCGCAAGGTGCTTACTTATACACCCCTTCCAGGCGGTCGATCAGGAACTCAACGTTTGGGGTGGGCTCACGCATAAGAATATTTTGCCTCTGTATGGAGTTACGCATGGATTCGGACCATTTCTGGCGTTCGTCTGCCCATGGGCAGAGAATGGCACACTGTCCGAATATTTAGAGAAGTTTGAGACACAACTCGATCTGAAGAAGAGATTAACTCTGGTACGCAACTAAAATACAGCCGATCTTGCACCGCATAACTCGATCCACAGCTTGGCGACATAGCAGCTGGTCTTCAGTATTGTGAGTCGTTCGCCCTCTCGTACGTTTCAGTTGATTTCATTGACTGATGCTTAGTGCATTCTCGTAACGTAGTCCATGGCGACCTTAGTGGCGTACGTCGATTCTGCTTGAAATTCGGTCCTAGAACCTCACTCCGGTGGATTAGTCAAATGTCTTGATTACCAAGAGCGGACGGGCGTGTCTCTCGGACTTTGGGCTCTCAACGCTGGTCGAACAATTCTTGGACACGACGGTTTCTGGGATCTCCTTCCCGGGAAACATCAGGTGGGCAGCTCCCGAGCTCCTCGAGGAGTGCAGAGAAGGTAGACCAACGACGCAATTGTCGAGCCGACGAGCAGACATCTACTCGTTTGGAAGCATCACGTTACAGGTCCGATCCTCGTGTTTCTCTAGTCTACAAACCTTGGATTGATGACGTCTCGTGCAGATCCTGAGCGGAAAACTCCCGTTCCATGGGGTCCAGAGGGTCGTTCAGATCGTGATCATGATTTCGCGTGGCACTAAGCCATCTCGGGAGCCTGCATGGGATGGCAGAGCTATCCCGGACGTGTTGTGGAATTTTGTAGAGTCGTGCTGGGCGACTCCCTGTACGCGGCCGACAAGCGAGGAAATTGTCGACTTTATCGCGCGTCAACTATCAGGGATGTAATTATGGCTGGGAGAAATGAGCGCTTGAGGTGATATTATGGGTTCAAAATTTAATACTGTACTTGTACCAATCAATTACTAGCGTTCTAAGTCAAGCATGTACGCTGTATCAGCAAACTACCCCAGATACAAGGGTTTACAGGTTGCACAAATGTGACCGGGTACCATGGGACAGAGGACCCTGAGGCTTGCTTGAACTTTGTTACCTTGTTTAAACTTTACCAGGTCACTTGGGGGAGATATGAGGGGCGCAAATCCTTCGCCGTGGTAATTGTTTTCTTCAAAGGTATTACTAGCATGATTAATAATAGCAGCTCTATCAAGGTTTCTTCATGACCAGCTCGAAGACCACGACCACGCATAGGACGCTTCCGCATCCAACTTCGTGAGCGGGTCAAGGTCTGAGCATACCCACCCCCTCAATCGGCTCTCGCAGAGATCCGTTGTAACCAATCGGAGCGGCATACCAGCAAACCCAGCCGTCCCTCGTTCACCCAAGACCCTGCCAACAGGCGAGGTGCCGGGGGATACGGCGTTGAAAAAGTGTCGCGGGGATCGGGTGAGGGATGCCTCGACGACGTGCCACGTTTTATCTCCCCAAGTGTCCCCCAAGGGACGCCTTGTTCGTGGGGGATGCTCAACCCTCATACAATGCCGTGCGCAGTCCGCCCCGTTTGCTCTTCTTGACCAGGAGCTGCCTCGTGGGCCCAGTTCCACTTAGTGATGGTTCATATGGGAGTAAGAATGGCCGACCAGCCCGGAAAAGTGAACGTGGGAGGATCCTCCATCCCGACAAGGGGCTCTTTTTCGAGCCAGAGCAAGCGTATGCATGCTCTAGGGGAACGAGAAGGTGGACGTTGGCTCTTGGGCACCCTCGTACTTGAGTGCACTTTGTTGTGCGCGCTCGAGAGCGAGCGTGAAACTCGATGCAGATTATTCTCGGATGGTCATAAATTTTTTGGTTCTTTCCTTTTTCGTGGAGGATTTCAGCGTTGCAGCGCGGGGTAACATCCACTTCGTAGAGGTGAGTGTAATTTCTGTTGTGGTGCAGTAGCTCATGTGTTTGTAAGGGTTACAATGGAGGCAGATGGTAAGTGATTGATTGATCGAAGAGTATTACGCTGGGACAATCCAATGTTCTGCTTTGCACTACTTCTGGGCCCGGTAGTCTCGCGTGATCATGTATGCTTCAGCCCGTCTCCCCCGAGTTTGTTCTCGCTTGGAAGTCTGATTAATGATGGTTTTACTTTACATGCCATTGTCATCGAGCATTGACATCCATTTATTCATTTCCGCCCCTGACAATGACCCCTCGAACAATTAATGGTATATTTCTCCTGCAAACTGAGGACATGGCAGTCATAGTTGCAAGACCAGGTAAGTCCTTCATTGAAGATTGAAAGTATTGTCATGAATTGGTGGGCAGCGCGTGCATGTATGTATGTATCGTATGGTGTAGTCAAACGTAGTGTGCGTAGACATTTGCTCGAGTTCACGTTACGCATGAGCAGAGGGAATTGTGCAGAATTCCGAGTGGCTAACGTACCAAATAAGAATATAGAGTAATGAGAAGATATATGACCAATGAACACATGAAGAGTATGTATACTTTGTGTAGTCTGGAATGCTGGTTGCAAGTGGAGGTATTCACTAAGAAATACAAAGAAAAAGGCAAGTGATGGAGGTTTGGGAAGTGTGGGTTGATGATTGGATCAGGGGCAAGCGGTCGGGTGTGGGAGTGGTTCCTCTCAAGTTCTTCTTTAGGGTTACGCTTGATCACGGGGCAGGCCTAGAACATAATATCCTGACAACTCATGCCTACTTGGTCCGCCTGCGTTTCGTCTTTGGTTCACAAGACAAACTGCATACAGAAGTTTGCCATTAGCTGAGTTGGTTTGCAAAGTCCTAAACATACCTTTCATTGGTACCTGTCTCGGTTGTTCGGGAACGCCGAGAGGGTAGAGCAGTGGATATGAGAGAGTGACGTCGCAGAGGTGGGCTCTTGGGCCAGTCTCTCGTATATACTGCTGAAGCATACCGTGACCAGCTGAATGAATCGATTTCCACAGATGGAGCATTGGGAATTCGTGCCACTTTGTTCTCTTCCATCAGAAGCCTGTGCTCTTCTGTACTGACATCTGGCATAGAACCATAAAGCGCCTGATTTGTGGAGCTTTTCTCGGCCCATTGCTTCCAATCTGTGTGAGGTGATATTCAGCAAGCTATAACCGTCACATATACCATACATAAGAAAAATTATGCACATACCGAAGGTTGCGGAGTCTGACTTCCATTCCCTCCCTGTCCCAGGATTCTTGGGGTTGAGCACGACCATTGTGTTCCTGTTGAACATGTTGACAAGAAAGCTAGTAAGGTAACATGAATGAAGCGGATGATTCTGGCGAGTAGGCTGTTCATTTGTCGGAAGTTGAGTACCAGGCCTATACCAATACTCGAGTACTTCGTTGAAGAACCCTGTCCTCAGTCGTTCCCCATATATCGCCATGTGCAAATTGTCCTTGCGAACCACGTCGGGAATCCGCGAATCGAAAGGGGCATTGCAGAAACAATATATAGCATGATTCAGAAACCTGAGCGCGAACTTCCACTCGACCGGGATTCAAAGAGAGTGGGTCCCATTTGCTATGACGGGAAAGGCTTGCAGCTTGTAATCGAAAGATCCGCAATGAAGAAAATCGGGGCACCATTGAGTGCAGTCATCGCTGTTTCTAACGATGCTTCCCCAGAGCTTGCGAGCATCGATAGTTGTGAAAAGTGGCATAGGTTAAGTCAGTGTTGAATTGACTGACTAGTGTCCACTTCAGACTCCGCGTCAGTTCATCCCATCCAAGGATTCCAAGCCGACTCACTGTTCACGATGACTTGGATCAATCTCGAGCACTTTGATTGTGTTCTCCCCTGCCATATCACCTGGCCTTTACTGCGGGTACTCATGACGTACGATGGTATCTCGTTCTCATTCGCGCTGATAGGAACTAATATATCGCCTACTTTGGACCTTGGTCTGCAATGTTCTTGACCGAACTGAGAGGACTGACGTTCGCCACATCGTTCCACGCACGAGGCACCTTACGCTGGACCGGCCCCCGAAATCTTCCACGTCAAGGTGCCCGAGGACGGCATGGAAGACGAATTGCCACGCGTCGCACCCACGTTGTCAAGCGTTGTGTATTGGAGGTGTCGTGTTGCAGGTCCATGGTACAGCTCTAGTCCTCTCCCGTGCACCTCCTCATGCACGTGTCGGATAGATTCTGAGTGGCAAGGTGCTATACCATTATTACGCGTACGACGCCCCCTACCAGCTCTATCTTGATATTTTGATGAACATCAGCGTCAGGTTGTACTTTTCTTGACCCCCAATCTATGGTATCCAGTAAGGTATGGTCATTGGCAAATATGCTACATTCAAGGAAAACTATGCACGTACTAAACGTGGTGAGGGCTTTCCACACGATCCCAGGATTTTGGGGATTCTGTGCGAGAGCAGGGACCATTCACAAATGAGAAAAAGTCCCAGTGATTTTTCAACGGTACCCTAGTATTGGAGTACATACTTCGTTGAGCCTATTTGTATTCTACTACCCACCTTGGTGTTCACCTGGCCACGCTCTCCTTACCAGGAACAACAACCATTTAGCCGCGCATGGCAACGATAAAGCTTCTCTTGAAAACAAATAAAAGACAAAATATTCGCACCCACGTGGGCCTACAGCTCTTTTCGGTACAATGCCCTTACACATGACGTACGATATTATAAGAGCGTTTTGTCATGTCAACGGGTTCTGGTTTTGCCTATATCGCTTTGAAACTGACCTGTCGGACCCTCGCATTTTCTGATCGTATTGACTGCCGCAGTACGTGCTCACCCTATCGTCAGAAGCCTGTTCACAAGTTCACCTCTGTTTTGCATCCTACTAGAGCCCCTACCTCTCTTGCCGAATGGAGCGTTGCGCCATCTGCCACAAACTGATTAAACTTTACAAGTACAACCACCATTATCGCTCGCATCTCCTCAATGACATGGGGATGCAGCCTCAGCTGGATCCCTCTCCCGCCCCTCTTAACTATGACGTGGCCAATCACGATCATCATGGTGTACATCCTAAGCAACCCACTCCGCCTCGCTTGCGAGCTCGCAGCTCGTTAGATCACGGTCATCCTCTACGTCCGGAGACACCAGATGATGAACCTCAGTCGAGCGACGAGGAAGATAATCCTGCCCAGCTCCTTCCTGACGACTATCGAACGGTTCGTCTTTCCCCGTCTCATTCTTCAGCTCGGACCGCGCCTCTGCCCAGTCGTTCTCCCCAACAGGAGACTTCGAGGGAATCATCTACTCAACCAAATGTTTTCCAAATGTGGCTGAAGAACCCTACGCATGCCGACACGCCAAACTACACGACAATTGATGGGCAAACGAGGAAACCAGATCTTCGGGCACAGCTCAGACAGGGCGCTGAAGTCCTACGACGTACTACCAAGGAAGAAGTCTTCAAAATCGTGAACGAGTTCGCGGGGTTTCCTTGCAGTGACGACAAGAAGACTTGTTTGGAGCTGGTTCAAAAAGTTCCAATTTTTCCGGTAGGATGGTTTATACCTTGGCATTCGTTTGTCTTATCCCCGTGTAGGGATTGGTAGCATATACCTATACGCATCTGGTTGTATGCCCTCGTCGTGGATGGTTCTACAAGGACGATTGGTCTGGCCGAATGAATGAGCTGAAACGCTTGGTAGAGAGTTATGCGAAATATGGTGACATACGCTGCGTTCTCTCGTGCAAGACGATAAAGAATAGGCTGCTTGATGTTCTTCGCGCGGTATGTCGTCTCTTCTTTTACCCTCTCAGACTCGTCTGATAGTTCTCAGACCAAGGTTCGACCTGAAGAACACAAATGTAACTTGGCATTACTAAATGGAACGACGGTACTAAACTATGATATTCTCAACCTGGCTGCCTTGACGGTGTTATGTATCACCGGTCCACAGAAGGACGATATTTTGGACCAACGCGGAACTCAAGCCGATGAACTTGTTGAGTTTTTCCACGACGTGAGTCATGTACTGAAAGCTGTGAAATGGTCAGAATAAGATGCTGACAAGGACCTAGTTACTTGAAGCTAACGTTGATCTCGAAGAAGAGTATCGGCGACACTTTCTTAACCCCCTCATCAAGTTTTCCAGGGAATCTGGATACTGTCCCCGTGGCATCAACTTCGAGCAGCGTGCGATCAGCGGACTTGTATCAGAGAGCCAAGGAGGATTCGGCTTTGTCTACAAAGGCAAGGTCGGTTCCCGTCTAGTCGCCGTGAAGGCCCTTAAACGAGGCGGGCGCATGAGTTTGCCCGAGTACAACAAGGTGATAATATACTCTGTTCTGCGCGTCGCAACTTTGGCTGAGGAGACACGCAGCAAGTCGCCAAAGAGGCTATTGTTTGGAGGCATCTACGTCATCCCAACTGCCTGCCATTGTATGGTGCTTACAGAATGCCTACGGAAGGACCGAATATCTGTGTTGCACTTGTCTCTCCTTGGATGGATCAAGGAACACTACTGAAGTATCTCAAATGCAACCCCGACGCAAGTCGAACGCAGTTGGTGAGCACGATTTCTTTCCCTTGAGCCGAAATCTCAGCGATCGTCTAGGTATTGGACATGGCACGAGGCTTGCATTATTTGCACTCGATGCAACCACATGTCGCTCATCGTGATATCAAACCAGTATGCCGACTTTCTTCTTCCTGGACCAAGTTCTTACTGGAGTGTATATTTCCAGGATAACATCCTGATCACGAGGAAAGGGCGTGCATGTCTCGCAGATTTCGGGCTTGTCTCTGCATTTGATACGGATGATTGCTTCCGCACCGCACCAGCACAGATCGTCATGTGTGGTACATACCATTACATGGCTCCGGAGATCTTCAACGCGGAAGACGAGGAAGCTAAACGCAAACTGAACAAACGAGCCTGTGACATGTATGCGTTGGGCTGTACCATCTATGCGGTGCGTACACGCCCCCCGTCGTTCAAACGACACCTCATCAGATGTACATAGGCTTACACCGGTAGACGACCATTCGACGGAATGAATCCCGTACAGCTCCAATTTGATGTTATATCTGGCAACCGACCAGGGTTTCCTCAGGGAAAGATTTCTCCCGACATGTGGAGCTTCGTGGAGAACCTGTGGGGTCCAGAACCATCAAAGCGCCTGACAGCTGAGATGGCTGTTGGCTGGATGGAGACTAAAGCCCGACAGGAAGGCGTGGATGCAGGTCTTGCACCGCTCGAGGAGGAGTGGGGGTGGAAGGGTCCCCACGACGATGAAAACGGTCTATGGTCGGTATCTGTTTGAAACCAGGGTACTAATACTGGTGATCAGAGAATGCTGAAACTATAGAAACATGGCGCTAGTACGCGCTACTAGCTATCTATCCGGTTTCCTGTGACATTGAGGCCTGAACATGGTAACAATACGTACATACTACTAGTATACAGTGACAATGTTGAGAGCTATCATGATCCTGCTATCAAGTAAGTACATCAAGAACGTGACCTACATAGGAAGATGAGAGGCTTTCAGCATGCCTTACTGTCCCGACGACCTAGGAGATATCGTATTCCGTCTATATAACACGTCTCTCTCAGTTGGAACATGTTCCCATACACCCCATGTCGTCAAGACATCAACATCTTGATCTGAGCCACCTGGCTGGTCCACTGCCTTGCTGGTCCTCGACGGTTTCATCCATAGAGATACTAGACTCCTGTCCAAACGAGGCGAGGTGCCGCGCCTGAAAATCCACTTGTCTCCTGCAAAGTTTGCTTTGCTGCAATCGATGCAGCGAGTATTTATCAGGTTACGCAGTCGTCCCTTTGCCGACTCAACTTCAGCGAATGACCGGTTTGTAGGCCAATATGCAGTGGCAGCATCCCCAGGCCGCGTGATGGCTCCGCCTAGGACTGCATCATTCCACCATTCCTCCGCCGACTGTTGATCCGTGGCTCCGATGATGATGACGATCTGTGGGGAGAGGTCACCACCGTAGGAAGCATTGAAATGTTCCCATTGCGATTTGACGTGTTTGCAGCCCCCAGGACGTTTCTCCACGCAGAAGATGAGCAGATCTGCTCCGCGTTTGACGACCATGTCCTTCTTCGTCTCTTCCTGCTTGGCTCCGACTGGCGTCTGTTTCTGCGGAACCTGGTGAACGCGAAACAGGCGCTCCTCAGTACTTTTCATGGCAACGTTGAACGGAAGCTTGTTTTGTAGATTCTGAACGACCGACACTGGGCTGCGAAAGTTCATCGGCCGGGTGAATGAGCGAGAGAGGGTGACAGGGTTTTGAAAGGTCACGGAGCGTTTTAGGGCTCCTGGATCGATTGCCATGCTTCGGGAGACGTCGCACATGACGACGTTGGCCACGTGAACCTTGTTCCCTTCTCTTGGAGAAAGTATGGCACGGATATCAGGAAACGCCGTGTCGACCCAACTGCGTTCACCTGGCATCCATTGCTCGGTGCGACAGGTATCCGTGATCATCTTGATTACTGTCATTCTCGATAACCTTCGTCTTTCTTCCAGCGTAGGGCTTTGCATAGGAGATTGAAGCGTCGTCACGCAAGCATAATTGTCGAAACGCATTTGCAACGCTGAAAACTGTCTCTCGTTCTTCAACCACCACGTCTCCATGCTACCCTCTTGATTCTCGAGTCCTGTGATTACGATAGCGATGGGGACTTTCTTCCTGCAAATCGCGGAGTAGAAGAGGTGGTAATTCGTGAGCAGCGCGGAGCGGACTCGCGTCCCCCGCACGCAGTAGATGAGCAAGTCTATCCCGCTCGCCTTGGCTAGGTCGCGAAGGAGTTGTTTGAGGTACGCCTCCGCCTTTTCAGCAGGGACACTTCCCTGTGTACCCTCGTCTAATCCTGCGGTATCCCATATAGAAAAACGCTGGTCATCCAGCTTCAACACGTAGCGTCTGTAATCGAGCGTGCATCCGACTGCACTGCTCGAGGTTTCTGAGATGTTTTCACCAGCGATCAAGTTGATAAGGGAACTCTTCCCCACGCCCGTTTCTCCAAAAATGACGACGTTTTTGATCTCCTAGACGGCCTTGGTAAAAAGTCGACCCTGCACCGACTCGGACCAAGAACGCACCTTGCTGTGTTTACCCTTTGGGCGGCCTAAATTCGTCAGCTGCCAATGCGTGTCAGAGTACACCTTTAAACACCCGAGACAAGGGGAATCGTACCCTTCTCAACATTACCATTGTGGTCTAGTTCAAGCTCCAGTGGGTTTGTTCAACGTTCAGTTGCAGCGTCTTTCTTGAAGAGGGTGCGTTTACCTCGGCGTTGCTCGCTTTTAGTTCGGATTCGGATGACACCTCGGCCCCACTGCCGCTCTAACAACGAGTTGGCAGTGAGGAACTGATTCTGACGATACGAGAACCTCGTGTTCATTCATACAGCTAGGGCACGGAAGCAGGGTGAATCACAGCCGGGATATTGCCGTTGAACGTGAGGCGGTGGAAGCGGAGCGCTGAGAAGAGTGGCCTCATGGCCAGGCTATGGCTGCAATGGCCATTATTAATTGGTGGGTTCTTCCGCTATCGCTGACGTTATTGTCTGCTTGAGGCTACTAGTTCTGCAATGTGAACAGCATCATGTTCGATAAGCGCTAGATTATGGTTTGTAAGATAATCATGTGGCGCTTTTATACCTAACGTTCCTCATCACTGGCGCTAGAACTTGGCCTTTTATTTCATCTGTAACGGGGAAGACAATAACGAAATGTTCCACAGGAAACCGCTGATTTTGAACGAGTCTACAGCACTTCGGCAGTTTGGTCTAAGCCGAACCGTATGGTCATCGTCGACCGTATTTTTTTATAAATGCGGCCGGATCCTGACCTTTCTGTGTCCAACCCCCGGCCTCGACGAGTTGTGCTCCAAACACGAGCTGAACAGATAAACGCAATAGTAAGTGTCATGCTCTTTGATCTTCATTTTCCATGTGAAATTGATGTGATTTACAGTGTCCCAGGAATCGCTGGAGTCGGTTAATCCCCCATCTTATCAGGCTCAACGAACCTGCACTCCTAATGTGCTGATCGTCGGGGAGACAGGGGTTGGGAAAAGCTCCGTCATCAACCTCATCGCTGGGGATAATCTTGCGGATGTATCTTCCAGCGCAAGCGGGTGCACAATGGAAGCTACTTCATACGACGTCGTTCTCACCGACAAGAAGGGACGCGGTCACCACATCCGTCTGTTCGACACCGTCGGACTGAATGAGCCAAGCTTGAGCAAAAGCAACTACCTCACAGCCATCGAGAAAGCCAACGTCCTGATCACCCAGCTCCTTCACACTGGCGGCATCCGCCTCCTCATCTTCTGCATTCGCGGCGGTAGAATCACCTCTATCATGCAAAACAACTATCGCTTGTTCCGCGACATCTTGTGCCAAAACCAAGTGCCTGTGGCATTCGTCATCACTGGGATGGAGAACGAACAACCTATGGAGGGCTGGTGGAGTAGGAACGCTGCGCTGTTCGAGAGGTCCAATCTCTCATGCACCTCGCACGTTTGCGTCACAGCGACTCGCGGATTGAATAACGTCTACGCTAAACAGTACCAGGCATCGCAAGCTGCGATCCACAGTATGCTTTTGGGTCACATGTCCAGGACGTCGTGGAAGCCCGAACGCACGGACTGGTTTATTCATCTGGCAGGCAGGCTGTTAAGATGGGTCACCAAGCTCAAGGATCGCAAGCGGCATCTCCCGGTGCGGTCCAAGGCTTTGACGGTGGAGGAGTTGGCGCGGCATCTCGAAGATAGATGTAATTTCTCTCCGGAGGAAGCGGTGGAATTGGCTGGTAAAATTTGGGCCAAGCGTACGGAGCTCAGCGGGCATGATTTCGTAAAGGGCGACGACGCCGATGATCTTGCTGATTTCCATTAGAGTAAAGCGAATCAAGTCGTCGCACATTCGCTATATCCTTTGTGTATGACGTTATCTTATCTGTATGAGTACTAAGACCCTGTTTTCAGTTTCTTCCCTAGTATAGATGCAGATTGAACCCTCCGAGATTTTATCGCTGTGCATTGAGATTGTACGGGACGATATGGACGTGCATGCAGATATCAGTTTCATACAGATCGTCATGTCTCCCGGCCAAGTGGACGACAAAACCAAAAAGGTTCATCGTGTTCACTATAGGACCTCCCCTGAGAGATCTGTCTTGTGGAGATTTCGTACTGGTCCCACAATTGTGGAACGCCCAGTCTCGATCCAGCAACACTGGCCAGGGCAGTGCACAACCCCGGCATCTGCCAATCAACTGCCCAGGTGAAACGGGGCGAGTTTTGCATGTGTTACTGGCACCACCAGTAAAAGGGTGCCAGTGCTTGTTCCTACTATCTCCGTAGTCAGATGTATGGTGCGATGCCAGCGAAACTTCCTCACGTGGGGTCCGGGCCCGGACCGGTTATACACCAAGGCGATGCACCTTCTGGAAACACCGAAGCGGCCCCATCGATCGATATCGAGCTATTCATGACACTGGAACATGTGCATGAACGTTAACTCTTAGCATCTCATTCGTACTCAGGCTGTCCTCCATTGCATCCGGCCGGTGACCAGCATCTACCCGTGAACGGCGTTAGGACCTTGATCACGCCAGCTTATGCCTCATGCACTACACATGAACACCGAAAGCCAGTGCGTTGCGCAACGCAGACCTAGTACTGCACGCTCCGTCTCTCCATAAACCCGAGCAATTCGGAGGGCCATGTGTACAACCTTTTAACGACAGGGGTGGCGTACCCGAGGGTGCCTGCCAGTGCCTGCCCTGCTACTCCATTCGTCATCTCGATGGAGAGATCTATAAAAAGGGCCATTTGGAGTGCTATCCACGCACAATTTATCCCAAGGGGACTGCTAAGACGTGTTGGGAGATCTGGCGATCCACACTCACCCCGCCATGTCAAAATCGTATCACTCGGAGAAAACAAGTGGGAGGGCAAGGTACGCGCCCCACGATCGACATGTTCGCGTGACAAAAAAAAAGGCTCCGCGCGCGGTTCCGCCCTCCATTCCAGAGCAACCATTTTCGGATCAAAAGTGGGGGCTATGGGATGGCGTGACGGGACTGCTCGGCGTATGTGGGATTGCATATGGGCTTTGCACTGGGTGGCAAGGAGGCAAGGTCGGCGTCATGGATTCAAGGAACGGGAACGTTCACACAGCCCCTTCCCCTGCCAACGATGCACGTCAAACGAGTGGCGACTATGATATCGTTCAGGAGAACGTGCGGAGAGGGAGTGCACGTACCGACTACTGCTATCGTCGTCCAGTGACGGGGTATAGAGGGAAGGACCCTTGGCTTAACAGACGTGGACTTTAGAGGAAAGGCCTCTCCAAGTGCACGCTTGTTAGCTCATGGGAGTGACACGTCTCACAGCTGGATCGATTTTTACGTTACGAGGAGGTCCTCGGAATTACCGCACGGAACATGCATTGCATACATTCAGCGTTCATGTTGACATCATTGGCCATTTTCCAGGCCTTGGCTGATCGACCAAGTGTTGGAGCACTTGTAAACACACGTGGGTCTGCGGCTGCTTCAACTCATGCATCAAGATCGCCAAAGCGTCAATGAATATATCATCTCGTGAATTGGCAAGGAAACAAACAACGAAAACGCCAAAGATGAGATCTGGAGAATCACCGTCTGCTCGTCTTGCCCGCCTTCCGCTTGCCAGCAAACAAGTGTTTTGGCTACACAAAACAACGTCAGGCGTTTGTAGACAACGTGTATGCGTAGGAATAAGCACCTTTTTAACTCTGATTGCACGATCGCTCTCCCCAGCCTTGGCGTGCATGTTACGTTCGCGTTGACCAAAGTTGCGTAGCTTGACGGCCTTGGATGCTTGCTAGTAAGTCATCAAAGTAAGCCATCATATCGAAGTTAACGAGAGGTAAATATTTGCTTACTTCATCATCGCGCATGCCCGCAAGTTGCCGATTCGTGCGAGGCGCTCTCGAGTTCTTGGCGATAACAGCTCCAGAGTTACCCTTGGCGCGCTTACTCGTGGGCGGTTCCTCGCCATCGACGTCCATCCACTCCCCTTCGTCATCCTCATTGGACGCTTCGGCATCGTCCATGTCCACGTCCATGTCCGCCTCTGCCCTCTTTCGTTTCGCAGCTTGTACCTTGGCCAGCATCCCCGCACGCGCCTCTATGCTACTCGGATCGTAGCCAGCCTTCTTCAACTCCGTCGAGAGCTCGCTCAGTGTCCGAAGACCAGCCGTCCGTGGAAGACGAGCCTGATTCTTCTTTGACTTTTTGATACTTTGCGAGTGGATCTTGTGTGCAAGCGCTTTTTGCGCTTCAGCTTGTTCGCGCTCGTCCTCGGAATCAAACTACAGCCAGGTTAGGTTAAGATGCAGGACGGCAGGCAAATGGGGAATATATACCATATCTTCCTCGCTATCATAAAAGCCTTCTGCTTGGAGTTTTTCTTCCTCACGTTCGAGTGCCTCGAGTTTCTCGGCAATATCGGGATCGATAAAGTCAGCAACGTTCTTGCCGTTCATGATTTCGGGCATGACGTCAAACTTCCATTCATCGTTCGCCAGTAAATAGTTGGCTGAGAATATCCATCAGTCTCACGCGATCGGTCGTACGACCACGACAACGTACTTTTCAAGTTGATACTGAAAATGCCTTCGTATTCTTCCTCTTGTTCAATGTCGTGAAGTAGCTTCTTCCTATTAGGGTCGTTCTTGTCATACTTCTTGCGTTCCTTGACGGTATCAGGAATACAAGGTGCGCGGACGACGTCATCCCGAGGCATAGGTTGCGCGACGTGGATGCGGTTGATGACCGAATTAATCTTGCTGCCCTTGAGCTTGGAGTCGACGCGGTGGGCGAGGAGAGCATCGCAAGCCTTATTTTTGAGTGCCATGACACCCTCTTCCGAGTAACACGACACCTGGATGCATTGTACGTTTTCCGAGTCGATGATCTCCTGTACGAGCGTCCGGTTTTCTGGCGTGAGGTCTTCGAGACGCATAACGTCGATTTTATTAATGACGAGCATCACCGGTTTACCGGTGAAAAGTGGTTTGATCGAGTGGAAGAGTTTACACTGTAAATATTGCATCAGTTGGATGAATCACGAACAACGCAACAAGGGCTCACTTGTGCTTCCACTGTATAACCACATTGTTCGCTGAGGTCCATAAAATACAACACGCAGCACTTGAGGTGTGCCAGCGCCGTAATACTTTGCATTTCGATCGTATTCATTTCTTCCAGTGGATGATCCAATATGCCGGGCGTATCGATGACCTGCCACCGCAGATACTTGTAATCTAGATGTCCGACAAACAGTGATTTCGTCGTAAAGGCATATGGCTGGACGTCAACGTCGGCCCGAGTGACCTTGTTTATGAAGGACGATTTTCCGACGTTGGGATAGCCACAGATGATCAGCGTCCGCGTGTTAGGGTCTATGGCAGGAAGACGAGAAATATGTTGCCGGACTTGTTCGAGATAAGCGAGAGGATCTTTTTGTCTTCGCATGATGGTAGCCATCCTTGAGAAAAAGCAATCGCATCAACGAAAGCACGGAAACGTGGAGGTCTCTGGACGACCTACCGGCCGAGCGCGGCTGTTTTGAGTTGCTTACATCGGTACAAGCTGTCGCCGAATTTGAGCAAGCGCACATAATCTTTGGCGACCTGATCGATGAGATGCCGAGCAGTTCGAAGTTGCCCGAGTGCGAGCTTGTAGTGGTTTTTGTCGTATAGTACGTTCATGAGGGATGCGAGAAAGGGGTGTAGGTCCTACGCAAGAGAGTCCGTAAACCGTAGCCGGACCAAAGTGCGAACTCACATCGAGGATCGGGAACTCGGAGAGGATAGCACCCAATTTTTCATCGAAAGAGTCTTGTGTGAATTTGACCTTGCGCATGTAGAAATTGCGTATGCGGCTGATCTTGAAGTTTTTGTGGATGACCTAGAACATCATCAGCTACTTGATATCGAGATGATAAAGCGCCATACGGTAGGTGTTTTTCGCTGGGTCTTGGACAGGACGATGTCCAAGAAATCTGCCGCTGTTGGCACTGGCGCTATTGCCTTTAACCCGCTCGTCGACATCGTGATGAAAAGTTATTCGGTTGTCGCACCAGGTAACGGTGAGGCTTTGACATGGTGCGCGAAATTTTAGGCATTGATTTCTCACATGTCATGTGATACGTTTCCAAGTCTTTTTGGTATTCTACAAATGTGAATGGCTACTAGACAAGGGCATCCATGAGAGGGCAGGTATCGAAGGGAATGGTAACTAGTAGCAGTAATACTAAGTAGTCGGAAACAGTAAAATTCAGTGAGAGTACGCGGCCAGATGTTCATCCAAGGATCTGATAGATAAGGGTCGTGAAGAATTCCGTGGCTAGGCAAGACCAGTCCTCGCAATGTGCGAACGGATGATGGCTTCGCCAACTGCGTTCCATCGAACTCAGCACTCGACTTCCAAGGAGATAGACAGGGAAAACCTACCATTGACGATGATGGCCTGGGTAGCGCGAATATCCTGCAAAGCGTCAGTGGGACCATTACACCAGATAGGCAAAGATTACACACGAGCATAGATGAAAAATGCTAGGGGAAATGATTAATATATCAAAACCAATCACGTATGGGTAACTACGTACTGCATACAGCGCTCTACGGCCGATATCATTGCGCCTGTGCACCTGTATGAAGTGGGCGCGGAAATATTCCGATACATCGGCAAACGTATTTGGACGATCACCATAAGACGTGATGCTACACAAAAAGATGAGAGCGAATAGCATACTTGAGAGGGAAAGTCGCGCACTATTTCCGGACCTTGATACCAGCCTCCAGTTTCTTCTTTAGGAGATCGATCTGTACGGATCAAGGATCAGTGGAGAACAGAAAGGACTCGACAACCAGCTACCTTGTTGAGTAGAAGCACCAGATGCGAATTCTTCAAAAGTTTGTTGGAACATATGGCTGTGAATAGTTGGAGCGAATCGTCCACTCTGTTTGTTCGGGCATCCTCTTCTAGATACTTAAGAACGAGGCAGTGCAATCAGCGCCGACCACAGCAGCAAATATAGAGATACATGCCTGATCAAATGCACTAATAGGTGCCAAGAAGATGATCGCCGTGGCTGTCAGCGGCAAAACAATAAGTGGGCTGAGTCACGGGCGTAGCGACGATGCTATGCAGTTGCCACTGGGTGGAGCATAGAATTGCCGCCGAACATAATGGAACGTACCGTCATCGAAATAGGGTACCCAAGCATGTCTCTGGTGACCAAATTTGAAAATAAGGTGCCATCAAAAGCATGACAATTAATTTGACTTGCCTGACCACGCTGAGGTACGGGACGACATATCAAAAACCTGGCACCTCGATAGGAAAGAATCTATACTTACTGCACCACCCACGTCGTACATGAGCCAGTTGTATCGAGAACCACAGAGCTCGACGTCGAAAGAGTGTTCAGAAACACCCAGTGTTTGTAGGCGGACATTGAGCAAGTCGGCTGTGGGTAGTGGATCAACACAAAGACGATTGTTGTCAGGGAACAGACCTATACCTGTAGCCGGTAAATAGTCTGGTTGTGCGATCCGTTTCACGTTCTCCAAGAAACTGAGACGTGGACTTAATAAATGCCAGCATGTCAACAGCTATGACTCACAATGATGCTGATTCATCAAGTCGTATTCTGCGGTTGTTCACCAGTATCCGAACGGCGGGGTGTCTCCAGAGTTCATCGACTTCGTCTTGGGAGGCATTGAGTGTTCGTGCGGCGAGGTTGGTTACATGAGCGACTTCGGGCCGTGGGCCACCGGTTGCAGGCACTGCCATACTGCGGTTGGGAGATAGTGGGGTGACGAGTGCTTGCCATCCAGCTCGAAGATAGACGCCTGTACGACCACCTGTGACAGATATTCCGCCACTCAACTCTGATGCGAGGGAGTCCTCCATGGAGATAAGGGCGAGTAGTTTTGACCGCAGCTGCGATACCTCGCCACTGACGTCCCCGAGAGGAGCGAGGGCATGTGCGACGGCCTGGCCCTCTGTCGAGTCGTCAGATCCAACGTTCGCGAGCTCGAAATCGAGTTCGTCGAGGATCATCCGGACAGCCTTGATGATGTTGAAGTAGACGACGGGTCGCCATAAGGGACGTTCGTGTTCCAGCGTCTGATGAGCATAGTATAGCTGGAATTGCTTCTGTAAAGTGGACTTGCCAGACTCGGCCTGGCCGAGGAGCATCACTAGAGGAAATGAGGTCCATATCCCGCTAGGTACCCAGGTAGGAAAGCGTACCTTTGACCTGCTTTCGCTGAACATCCTTGATTCGTGCCCATTCTCGCTACAAGAGATGCGTGTGAGAAGAGTGGGAGAGAAGAGTACAGGAAGCCGCCCACCCTGAGGTCGTCATCGATTTTCTGACTGATACGGGAGGCTTCTTCGTCGTAGAAAGGGGATGTCTTTGATGTTCCCCCTATGGACTGGAGTAGGTTAGGTTCAGAGGTGGAGTAGGAATGACCTGCACGCTTGCTCATGACCGACGAGCTTGTCTGATGGTGAAGGTACGAGCGAAACGTCTTAATTACATTCCCGACGAGCAGAGTCCCACGTATGTACTGGCGGGGCAAAGAAGCTGATCAGGTCGTACTGCCATCAAAACAAGTCGGCAATTTAGGGAATGCCACGCCGTCCCTGAACTGCCTCGCTGCATCCAGAACTACTGGCGGCTCTACTTTGTCTCCAGGGCTATGCTCTCCTGTAAATCCACGAACCAACCCGGCCGTCGCTGTCGTCCGACTCTGAAATTTGCGTTCGCTCCTCTCTGTCGCCTTCTCGACAAATCACCGAGCCCCGTCGCACCGCTTCATTCGATACTATAAGCCACGTTCGCATCTCACTCTTGTCGTCAACGTGCTGGAATGTGCCAATTATAGTGTCGTTTAACAACGGAATGATGCTATTGTATGTTGAACAAGATCCGTAACTTGTTTTCACTATAAACTTGAACGCATCAGTATTATGACAACAGCGAACGCCACATCATCAGGCCTTGTTAAGTGTCACCATACCTCCTATACAACCACCTTGTCAATCGGTCACCATGCTAGAATTCAAATATTGATTCAAGGCGCAAGGTTCTACTCCGTCAGTTCCAAACAACTGGGGGGTCCACGTTTCAAATCCCTGCGCGTCAAGTCACATGTCAGCACTTACCCGCCCCTCGCGTTCCCGACTCCGCATGCCCTCTTGCGCAAGCGCGCGATCAACTGGAGATCTACCGAACACGCAGATCGCCCCATACAGTGTGGCGGGACTCCGTAAATGTGGGTGTTCGATAAATAAAACCTTTTTCCAAGTATGTGTGTGTTGTACCATTCATGGTCACGTCCACAGACCAGGGAGGCGAAAAGAACCAAACGTCCAAACATACCACAGTGGCTGGCACGCATCAGACCTCTACAAGGTCTCGATCTTGTGAAGGGGCGGGCTTGAAATCAAGCTGAAATACACAAATTATTAGCGCTTACCAGCGCCACTCTCCGCTGCATCATATCCGCAGTGATCTGGCACGCTTGGTCAAATGTCCTCGATCACGAGAGGACGTCGTGCGTGATGGGTGGTCGGATCAATGCACATCTCCCTGGGGTTGTGAAGACAGCGGACGTGGCACCCAGCGACTCGGACATTTGAGT
>JBBPOE010000216.1:0-39585 GCA_038091295.1 Tylopilus felleus | reverse complement strand
CTGGCCTGGCCCTGGCTTGGTGAACACTCAGGCCAGGCCACAGGCCAGACAAAGCCAGCATTTTGGCTTGGCTTGGCCTGGCCTATTTTGGCCTGGCTTGGCTGGCCTACTGGCCTGAGGCCAGGCCTGAACAACACTAACTATGCACTTATCTGTATGTATGTATGTTACCTTTGAACCAGATACACTGACACATTTTGTGCAGAATGGCCCACTCAGCCCTGCAATTGGTTACTCTCTTTGGTTGCCCGTTTTCGCAGGTTGCTTGCCTGTCAGCTGCTTGTTTCCCAGTTGCTTGTTTTCGGTTGCTTGTTTTCGGTTGCTTGTTTTCGGTTGCTTGTTTTCAGTTGCTTGTTTTCGGTTGCTTGTTTTCGCCAGTTGCTCATTTTCAGTTGCTCATTTTCACTGGTTGCTCACTTTTGGTTGCTCATTCAAGTCATTGCTGTCTCTGAGTCACTCAAGTTGATTCTTTTCTTTCCAGTCGTTTCACCATTTCCAGCACTAGTACTGCTTGATAACCCTTGCCTACTTACCTACTTAATTACTTTTTAACTTTCTGTCCTTAAACTGCTTGAAATGTCAGTCTGATTTTGTGTGTTCAAGTGTGCATAAGTAGAAATAAGTATCAGATAAGTAAATTTCAAGCAGAGGGATCTACTTGAAAGGACTTGAACAGCTTGACAGTATAAGTGCATTTAAGCGCGTATAAGCACACTTAAGTGCGAAATAAGTAATTTGATAATTTCCTGATGATTGTCAGATCAGTTGCAAATTGTGGGAGTGACCTACCCTTTTAAGGGTTGATATGACATTGCACATGTTGCTCGTATTGTACATTATACAAGGTGTTCATAAGGTGTTTAGCAGTTCTCCATATGAAGCTTGAAAGTGTCACTTTCAGTACTTCGCACACTGAAATTTCACTTTGGCAAGGGCTGGATTTCAGCAGTGCGTCCATGGAAAACACTGAAATTCAGTACTGCGACTCGCTAATTTTCAGTACTTGTGCTTTCCAATCGTCCGGGATACAATAGTGCGGGATCTATTTGATCAGGACGGTTGGTGGCACCAATGATGAAGAGTTCTTCTTGGTGTTCATACCGTCCATTTCGGTCAGGATTTGGTTGAGCACACGGTCGCTAGCGCCACCTGCATCGCCCGACGAGCCTCCACGAGATTTTGCAATTGAGTCGAGCTCGTCAAAGAACATGATACATTGTGCAGCAGCGCGAACGTTGGCTTCGGATTCACCGAACCACATGGTGAGCAGTTCAGGTCCCTTGATACTAATGAAGTTGGCTTTGCACTCGTTGGCAATGACTTTGGCAAGCAACGTTTTACCAGTTCCCGGTGGACCATAGAATAGGACACCTTTTGAGGGTGCCATACCCTATTTGAGGAACTTCTCGGGACTTCTCGGGGTGGTTGGCAGGGTGCTGTATGGTTTTGTGGAGCTCGAGTTTGACTTTGTCGAGACCACCAATGTCGTCCCATGTAACAGTGGGCACCTCGACAACGGTTTCTCTGAGCGCCGAGGGATTAGAAGTACCAAGGGCGAATCGGAGTTGTCCATGGTGACACCAAGGGAGTCGAGAACTTTGGTATCGATGGTAAGATCAATCAGATCCATCTTTTCTCGAATCTGTTGCATGGCAGCCTTGGAACACAAAGAAGCGATATCTGAACCAACGTAACCGTGCGTATCGGCTGCGATCTGTATACCCGACAAAGTTCAGACCCGTGAGGGGAAATTAGCTGACATGCACGCTTACCTACTCCAAATCGACGTCATCACCCAATTTCATGTGCTTGGTGTGGATACAAGAATCTCCGTGACCTGTTGGGTCTGGAATGCCGATATCAACTTCACGGTCGAAACGACCAAAGCGACGGAGCGCAGGGTCGATCGAGTTCCGTCGGTTGGTAGCAGCCAATATCAACGACGTTTGAACGAGCCTTCAGACCGTCCATGAGAGTAAGGAGTTGAGACACGACACGGCGTTCGACTTCTCCATTGGTCTACAAGCAACATGAGTACATGGATCGGAGGGAGCGACATTCCGACATACCTTTTCACGTTTAGGGGCGATAGAGTCGAATTCGTAATTGAAGATGATTGGAGGTGAATTCTTCTCTGCCATTCGAAAGCCTTGCGGAGATTGCTCTCACCAACCATCTTACTCATGATCTCCGGACCATTGATCAAGAAGAATGCACCAGTCTCGTTGGCCACGGCACGAGCCATAAGAGTTTTACCAGTACCTGGAGGACCGTACATGAGGATATCCCGTGGTGGTTTGATACCAATGGATTTTGATACCAATGGATTTGAAGAGTTGAGGATGGCAGAGGGGCAGCCCGACAAGTTTTCGAATTTGTACCATTTGCTTACGACAACCACCGATGTCGTCATAACCAACGTCATTGGGGTTTGCCTCTTCGTCCTCGCGTTTGACCGGGTCACCCTCTGAAAATTGCGTCGGGCGCATGCCTCTGAGAGAGTACGGTACGCATACCTGCATGGATAACAGTGTCCTGGGCAACAATACAGTACTCGGCGGGGTCGGTTTCAACGACCTTGAACTCGACGGCTCTCCTACCTCCTCGTACGAGGAAAGTGTCACCCTTGCGAACAGGGCGGTAGGCTGACACGAAATATGTGAATTTTTCAATAAGAGAGTTATCTCAAAAACATACCATCGAAGAAGTAAGGCTTGAGATAAACCTCGAACAGGTTACCACTCAGACCCTCAACGGAGTCGTCAAAGGGAAGGACGTGTATCCGCTTTCCGTACTTGATATCGAGACATTGGTGAACGTTGACAAGATCACCGAGTTTTACACGCAAGTTCTTTCCCGCAACCTTGTTCAACTGAATGCGTCCTTCCTCGATGGCATCCGAGGACAAGCAGATGGGGACTGTGTCGTGGCGTTTCTTTCCCCTGCGTAGGTTTATGCAAGGTAGGCATGAAATACAGTTTATTGATGGGGGATAATGTACCTTGCGATGATGGTGTCACCTCGGAATAGCGAGAGGGTCTCCATCGTTGCGGGGTTCAGAGTCGCGACTGTGATTGCGTTCGAACAGAGATCACCACGTGAAAGGCAACAAAATACTTACCAAAGTTGTCATCAGAAGAAGCTTCGTCTACAATAAGACGATTCGGACTGCAGAGTGCGTCAGATCGCAAATAGCTGAGACACGTACGACTTTGGGCGGAGGATAGCCGTTGAGATGTCGTTGGGGCCTGGTTGTGGTGGTGCACCGCTGGGATCTGCCATCTTTGTTGGGTCTAATACGAGAGGGTGGTGGTGGTTGAGAAGAAGGAAATGACTGAGCTCAAGATGAGGAGGACGCGTGTCGCTGACCAAGTTGTTGAGAACAAGCACGTGGTCGGTGCCTATCTGATCGCCGACGATATCCGGGAGCTCGTGCGAAGGCAGAATCGTCCGATGACACCCTTGCTTTGCTGCGATGCAAAGAGGAGTCTCCCTATGTGAGTCGAACCCTTGGTCTGAGGCCCGAGGGGTTGCAGCCGCGCGTCCACGCATCGGGGAAGAATCGTCACAGCCATTTGGGGTTGATCATGCGTGCAACGGACATGCTCACCCTGACAGCTAGTTCCTACCAAGTACAAGCACTACTAGTAGTGTTACGAATGACGTGCAGGTTAGAGAACAACTACTACTGAACGGTATACCTATAGAAGTGAGTTGGAATAATAGTCAAAGACATGCATAAATGTGGGTGAGGTAACATATATAACATCAGAGTACGTGCAGAGAAAAAGGTTCTTGCGGCACGAGGTAAGTGGACATGGAGGATAGGAAGGGACAGAAGGAAAAGGGAATACAGGGAAGGAAAACTCGATGTCTACGACAGCGACCAACCTCTTGCACGCCCACCTACCGCGCGAGCCCATGCGGGCAGCACGCCAACCGACTCACTCACCGTACAACCGCCGCGGCTAGCCGCCCTTCCATACCCTTGTGCGTAGATCCTGCTACGAATTATCAATGCTGCCATTTTACCACGCACATTTCCATCAATTCCTTCCGGTCCTCTTCGCCCGTCTTTCACTTTGGGTCCGCCGATACCACTGTCAAACGTCTGACTTGAACTGCTAACCGCGAGTGTGGCATGTACTCACTGAACTTCATGCCTTCAAGCAAATCTGACTCGACTTTGACCGAATCAGCACTTGGACCCTGATACCGCGGCGAGACCGTAGGCTAAAGAGAAATTTTGTAAGAAAGCATCGCCAGGGATCGAACGGACTACCTTTTTCGCCGTCATCTTTCTTTTCTTCTTTCAATCGTCGAAGCTGTAAGCGATGTGTTAGCTATCCAGTAATGTAATACAGCGAGTGTGTACCTGGCATCTTTCTCCATCTTCCTCTTGCGCTGTGTGCGAAACGTCTCTAATAGAGCTACCGTGATTGAGTCTGGCAGGCGCACACATTATATACACGAAAACAAACCTGACGCGGTCATACAATCCTCGGTTGCAAAGTCATCTCGAATTCTCAGAACTCGAGGGAAACGCATCGTCAGACCAAGGTGGTATTGATCTGCAGAGAGTTTAACTCAAAACCAACAAAAGGGTGTCGAGTCTTCCTAACTCACTCACCAGTGTGAGTTATCTCAGCCGCCTTCACTCTCAATATGAAGGAACCGCCAAAGTGTCAGACCAAAAAGCAGAAACAGTCGAAGACGTACTCTGCAGGATCGATGTATATATACCCTTGTCTTCATGACTACGCTTTGCGATCTGTAAGAACTCAGGTGAATTTTTGGGATCCCATAGTTTCCATGGCTTTTGGCGGATCCATGCATAGTCGGCGAAACTCAGACCCGAGCCAATACGCACAAAGCTGCTGTATCTAAAAGGTAGTTTAGTACGTGAAGTGACTGGTAACCGGCAAGAACTTCTTGCCTAGGCTCCCCGCCTTCGTGTCGGTTGTCGAGTACGGCACATATTAGAGTAGATACACCGCCTGACCGTACTGTTTCCCCATGTTCTGCCAGTTCATCCAGTATTCCGTTCAGATCTTCGATAGACAATGATCCCGTCGACTACCGAAGAGCGTTTGCTCACGACTTCATAGAGCACGTTGGAGGAATCACCGAACCTTGACTGCAACGAACCTCAGATGAAAGTTATTGTTATTATAGATACGCAGAGATACAAACAATTTTTCCCGAGGGCCTCTTCCAGTTCAAGAGTCGAACTGCATCTAAGTCTTTCATTCCGAGTGGGATGAGCTTGAGGTCTTGGCGAGATTCTTTTCCTTTAGACCATATACTGCACGCTCACGATCGATCTTTCTGTGTACAATGTAATTTGAGATTTCCTCCTATCCGTCCATATTCTGAAAACATGCCTGAGGAAGTAGGACGAAGGACGAGGTAAAGGTCGTAGCCAACTTGCGCCCTCCAATGCTATGCCACAAGAGTCAACCTTGATGGAGATGGGTGAAATCCGCGACATACGGTGAACCATGAATCGAGGAGGTGCCGTCGACGCTCTGGCTTGCGTTCGGTGGATAATTTGGTGAATAGGCCTGAGAGAACTGAAAAAGGGGCGCTGCCTTTGTTCTGAGGTGGTGCTGGATACACTGTTTCTTCTGCATAATTCACTGGTTCAGGCGAACATGGATAAGAAGACCACGCTGGCGTTGGCTGCATCAGACTGAATTCGTGCTCGTCGTTCTCCAAGGGAACCGACGCGTGTTGTGTTTATTTACATTACGTGTAATAATGGTATTATGTAGCCAAAGAACCTTGCGCAATCCTTCCTCCCAACATCTTCGCAGCACTCAACTGTGACCCAGTAGCAACAATTCCCTCCACACCCCGTGCAAGCAAACTCCACTCCCATCCAGGCTTGGTGAATTGACTGCCACTCGCATCCAGCTCATTCAGCACCTCGAGGCTCGCTGTCGCTCCAGACCTTGTCTCTTTGTTGCAGCTTGATCATCTCATCCCCCAGATCGCAGACGTGCTGTCGCACGCCGCACTCCCTCATGAATCACTTGCGCAGTTTCCAGATGTCCTCCACTGGCTCGCTCAACAATCCAACGGACTTACAGATATGGTTGTCGCTACCCCTCAACTCGTGCCGACGATCCTAAACACGTTTCTTCTGACTCCCATTCCGCCCAAGGAAGAATCTGTACTGCCTAACCCCCTCGTGCTCTAACTATTAATCACGCTTGCCTCTGCATCACGCTTGAACGCGTCGGCACCTACTCGACCCTGCAGATGCACTTCTTCGATTCGTGACCTTCCTTTCATCTTCCTCACCCTATCCGCCCGCCCTCTCGACCACGCTTCTGACGTACACACTGAAGTTCTGCACCTCACTAGCTTCGTACGGCCTGTACTCTCATATCGCTACCGGAGCCTCTCAGATTTTTCCCCACCTCGCATCCTACATCCTGTCAAGTCTCCCTTCTTCTCAAGAAAGCGCTATCATGTCCGATTCGGCGCCTAGACAACTTCGTATACTCTGGGCATCCCTCCTCGAAGTGTGGACTGTCTGCGCAACGGATCCGCATGCAACAAGTCCGCCGCACGAAATTAGGATGTCTCTCGCCTCTTCGTGACAGTGCACCGTTGTCCACACCTCCTTTTGCGCTTCCCTTGAGTGAGTTCTCCGCACTCTGCGACGCTTGTCAAGCACCCGATTTGGTCTCTTCCTTCGACACTTGGCGCAGCACATCTGCAAGTGTATTTACGTCCCCTAACATGATTTCTCATCCATTTCCATCAAGTCTCGCGGCATATCCCTGGTACAACCCCTCAGATATGGTTCTCCCAGGCTCTCATGTTCTTGTCTCGCCTTCTCCCGGGGGACGAACCTTACGCACTCTCTATGCTCGATACGTTTTCACTGGTCACCCTCGGATTTGTTGGTGTCGACCCAGCCATGCTACCGCAGGGTACTCACATGGATGTGCTGCGGCCATTTTTCGAGTACACGGTACGCCCTGAGGAGGTGTATGTAGCTCCACTTCGACCAAACACGGAAAGCATCTCGCAGTGTTCGACCCTCCGTCTCCCTTCCTTGCCTTCCCCTTCTTCACAAAGTCCTTCATCAGGCAACAATGGTGACACCCCAGAACGTACATTCCCAGCTGGCCTCCCGCTCGCACGCGACTTTTTGTTTACCCCACTAACGCACCTCCTACGGTCTAGCACCTCACATGTATTCCGCGCCCTCCCGAACAACTGGACTGCGAGCGAAGTGGACGTCGTGCGCGCAGTATTGATCGCACATGGCCTGGAGGGGTTCGTGCACCGCGCAGCCGAGGTGGTGTTTGCCTGCATGCGGGTGTGCATGCTAGAGCACGGTGTCGGTGTGGGGACGACAGGAGGCGTCGGCATGGATGTAGAGGTGTTTAGGGATGCAGGTGTAGAACGGCTGATAACATGGTTGCTCGAATCATCACCGTGGGGGGGGCGCACGCGATGACACCCCGTGCGGCGGCATGCACGCTCGAAGACACATCGACGGCATACCTCGGTGCGAGCGTGGTCGAAGCTTACAGCGATAAGTCACGACTGACTTTCCTCACGCGGCATCAGCCACATCATGTAATCTTTGTGATGACGTAAGACAAAGAATGAACGAAGCGTGCCACAGATAGTACTAGTAGTAATAAATGGATTCCGGACAAAATACCCCCGAAATTCCTTTCTATCACCATACATCTCAACTAATGTCCGGCTCTGACAAAATTCAACTTCCAACTGGCGGCACATTGATATTATCAACTCCACTCGGCGTTGACAAAGTGGTGGACCGGAGGAGGACGAAAGTGCCGCATGACGTCGAAAATTTTCCTAAATATGAGCATGTCAGTGGTGAGCACGATCGTACCTATGAATAGTAGAAGGGCAGAACTGACATCATATGATTCCAAGTCTTGTTTGGCAGAATGAAGGGAGATCCCAAGGGTGTTAAACACGGTGCGTTATGGAAATTCAACGTCGGAGATGTGTGAGTGTTCATCCTGTCTGATCCACATTTTTGTGTTCAACACATAAGTCATCACATACACGGCATACGTCTAACACAGGGTCAAAGCACATCACGAAGGAACGGTGGAACGATCGGGTGGGAATATGATAGATGAGATGGACTACTGGTACGGGACGATCGAGAGCATTTGTGTCCAGGACGAGGGGAGAGAAACCCAAAAGGTGAGTCACTGTATATTTATTGTGACATTGACCATTGGAATGGTGTTCAGCCAAAAATCTGGATCCATATGCGATGGTTTTACCGGGCGCAGGATGTGAGGATCTATCTTCCACAGTGAGTACTACCGAACTGAAATTTGTGTGGAAATTTGCTAACGATGGTATCCAGAGTCGCTGCGAAAATGAAGAAGCTGGAGCTAATTGACAGCGACCAGCGTGATTACATCAATTACACGAGCACAGAAGGTGAGTGACATGAAATCCTACAGGACAAAACCACAACGCTGACCATATGTACATGGAATGCATATGAGCAGGGAGGGTCAAAGTCGTGAAAATCGACGAAGACAGTGCGGCATATCCGAGTCTGTGCGGCAACGGAGAAAAGGACCCGACGGACAAGCACTTCACTCGATGGAACTTGGTTGTGAAGACAAAACAAAACGGGAAAAGGGGGTCGATCATCAGTGACGTGACGTTGAGGGTAAGCACAAGCATTTCCAATACTTCAATAATGAGTTAGTATTTCAGGACTACAACGAGTGTGTGTGTGAAGGGTGTCCTGACAGGACATATGATTATACCGCTGAAGAGCGGTATTGTGACCGGTGCGAGGTATGGATGCACCAAGCCTGTCTGGATCGGGTGGCAAAGAAACTCTCTGCCGTGCGTGTGAGCACGCGATTCAAGGGATTGGTGAATGATGAAAAGTTCTTAATGTGTGTGATGCGTCCTATTGCACGGGGTGGAAGGCACACTACCCTTGGCAATGGCAATGAGGTGATAAAGATACGGAGGAGGTGGAAGGATGTGAAGGCAGGAGGTGGACTGGATGGATGGGAGGAAGAGGTTCAGATGGATGTGCTCTGGCCGGATGAGGAGCACACAGTGTATTATCGATGCCCTGTCTGCCAGCAGCAACGGGTATAGCTACATATGTTTGAATAGTACTTGAAGATAATGATGTGGTGTTGTTGTTTAGTTACAATCAACCTTTGAATCTTGAGAGGAATATGCAAACAAAGTCACTGAATGTATTGTAATAGTTTGAGTCAGACATTATAATAACAACTGAATGGGATGATTTGCTGGTAGTTCTACCATATGCACCAGCAAATTTGAAGTTCAAACACAACCATGGTCATGGATGAAAGAAGAGCCTTTATACCATGTGAAATGATAACATCATCAGCAAAATGACATTTGTCACTGTCTGTCCACATCTTTCAAAAATAGCTACACCATTGATGTAGTGCGCAGCAAGGTAGGACTGTGTAGCAGACTCCGAGTTGTGAGCAGACCAGGCATGGGACAACATCGCAAATAGCTTACCAGCGTAATTCAACCGCCAAATCGGATCCCTCTGGGCATGGATCAGAGCTTCCTGACAAGATCATCCAGTGGTTGAGTGTTCAGATGCTCTTTGGGTGGATCAAGTGTACTTGCCAGTCTCAGGTGATCGTATCTGAAAGATATCTTGGAACGTGGATCCGAAAAGTGCTCTTCCTCTTCGCCGTCTTCCAGGATATTGTTGTCGTTGACGATAACACGCACATCTATGATGTCTGGTGAGTACGTGGAGCAGATCGAAAGCGCACGCTACCGTGAACCGTTGAGGATCTCTCTATGTGGAGATTGTAGCACGAAAGCGCTGGTGACTTGAATTCACTCGTCCGCGCCAAGTGCACACCGAGAGCTGAAGAGAACAGCCTGAGGGTGTGATGCAAAAACAAAAAAAAGAGGGGGGAATTGGAGCACCCACTCACCACTGCCGTCCTCGGGACGGATGACTCGGATGGATCTAGGTGGAGAGGCTGACGATTCCGGGGATGTTGTCCACCACAGTGACTCAGAATGCGATAGTGAGGGCGTGTCTGGGATAGCAGGGAAGGCAGCAGTGGGATTCGGGAAGACTGACTTTTGACAGTGATAAGCGCAGCGACAGGGTTGGTTGGCCATAAAACAGATCTTGCCCTGTTGAAGTGGGCGATGTCGATGGAACTTTGACTGACAGTGCCTCAGAGGCAAGTTGCGGGTGCAGAGAAAGTGGGGCTTGCGCCACTGCTTACATATGTTGTTCCTAGGAGTGTACAGCACCTCAAATGTATAAACGGCGCATAAAATTTGACTCAGGAGCAGCATACATCATACATATCACATAAGTAGCATATATGTACAATACAAAGAGGGAAGCCTATCAGTCCAACTTGATTGTGAGCATTCGTCCTGCAGCAACCAACTCAACAAACAATAAGCGTACATTGGATTGACATACCGTCTGAGGCTGAGATCGAGGATTATCGGTGGTGAAAGACGCCAAGTATGAATGATTATCATGCTTATTCATTGCCGTGCGTATGAGACCCACATCAATTTCTTTATCATTCAGCTTGAATGCACTGTGTCATGCCTTAAATCAGCACAACTCCACGATGGTCTCATACTCTTGAACACGACATGATGCAAGAACGTGTTCCACCCGAGCCACCTCCCGCCAGGCATGAGCGAAATCTAGGACAAGTAGTACCTCATTACCATCGCTACTGACAGATTCACACTAACTCCAGTCAGTAGGAGGGCACATGATGTCATGTGGCTGACACGCACCAAGGTAGGGGTTGACTGTGATACTTGATACAATTCCTGCAAGCCATCCAGATTCATCTCCCTACTGGCAGGTTCCACAGACCGACACAATGTATTGAAATTGCTTGGCCTCCTGGTAGGGAGAGATGGTGAAATCTGACAGCGAAACATTGAAGAACAGTGGCAATCCATCAACATGCAAGTGTGGTCAAAGACGAACCAGTTATGAAAGATCCTTGAAGGGACTTACGAACGCATTACCCTAATTGCTTTTTCTAATAAATTTATGTCAGCATTACCTTGCTTTGAGAAATTCAGTCTGATGTAATCAATTACAACATACTTTCAGGTCATCCTTCACCATGTCTTGCTGTCCCAGCTGCAGTAAAGGATTCAAAGACGATGTTTCCATAGCAATGCATATGAGCCAACCAACTTCCGGTTGTAATACCTGGGTAAACAGTCTTGTTCGTCTCCAACAGGAACTCAATGCTCCAGTCCCAGCTACTCAAGATCACAGAACTCCTCCAAGTCCTTCACAGTTGACAACCAACGTGTTGGATCTTCCCGCTGCTGAACCTTCTCACTCCGACTTGGATGCAATGCATGTCAATGCTGCCAATGAGCCTGATGTTCTGACGGAGGAGCATTTTATAGGAGCTGCTCAAATCTTTGGAAAGGGAATGTCGTTCGTGGACAAGTTCAACACAGACCGGTTCAGTGCCCACCGACAAGAAAACTTATATTATCTGTTTGCATCTTTGCAGGAGTGGATAGGGACTGTCATGGGTGAACCCATGGATGTCTGAGTTCATACCCATACCCACACCCACCAAAAACCCACACCCATGATGGTGGGTGTGGGTTTTTGCGTGGGTTGGAAAAACTTGACCCATGGGTGTACCCATGGTGGGTTTCACCCATGGGTCTAGTGCTTCAGGGTGATTATGTAAACAGTTTAAGTGTGTCCAAAAGCAGTCAGAATCACTCACTACTTCCAAAACATATTCACTTTTGGATTTTATGTCTCCTCCTGGCATTTCTTGGCTTGCCCGGGGCCATTTTCTGACTGTAGACACATTGTACATAGATTTGTATGTTATATATGTATAATAGAACCATTCTGACCACTTTAATGAGTCCCTGAATGGTCCTATAGAAATATAACTAATTTATGAAGAAAAATATAGAATTGATACGATGTTTTGGTTTATGGACATATAGACTAGCCAATTATGTTCCCAGGTAGCTATTATATGTGGTAATAACATATCAGAAGCAGAAGGCATGGTTGTGGCCCCTTGTCTACATATATCTCACTATATCTCCTTCTTTTAATCTCAGGGGGCTGTAGGGGTGGCCCAGGACATCAGGATAGCAATACAGTATTTTAGTGACCATATATTATGATATTCTGAGATGAGAAGCATAGTACCCTACCCTTATGATAAGCAGCTATTCATATATTTCACATTTTTCATCAATAGGAGTACCATAAATCACCATAATGTAATTGAAGGAATGTAAGTATCTAGACCTCTGGTAAGTCATAGTAAGTACCTCCCAATGAAGTCTTGAGGCCCTCAGGTAACTGTGGAATGTAGCCACTTCTATTTCAGGGAGAGTTTTGATATAATGTTCATAATAAAATATTAATTTTTGAGCCAAATCCATGGCATGGGTGTGGGTGTCCAGCACTCACACCCACACCCACACCCACCAAGCACCCACACCCACGACGCACGTGGGTTACCCATACCCACGACAGACCTTAGGAGTGGAAGCTGGCTCAATGGGCTCTCCGCTCTGGCCTTGGCATGTCTGCCATCGACGAGTTTTTATCACTCAAGCTAGTAAGTTGCCGTCAAATCTGAGCTCCCATTATCTTTGAACATGTCTTTCTAGATACAAGGATTGAATCTCTCATTTAGGACTGCAAAAGACTTACGTAGTTGTGCCGAGCTGCTACCAAGTGGTCCACGCTGGCAGTCCATGAAGATCCGAACCACTCATCCAATGAAGAGTCCCATTTATCTGTACTGGCGCAACCCCTTGGACTGCCTTGAATCCATCCTCAGCCATCCACTATTCGCCAACCAACTCGAATTTGTTCCCCGCCACATCTACACGACAGTGGCAAAGGACCGTCATGTATATACCAATTGGATTACGGGTGAGGATGCATGGAAAATGCAAGTACGTACTCGCTACTATAGTTCGCTTGAGCGAGAACTTACAATAGATAGTCGCTTATCCCCAATGGTGCGACTCTGTTGGGTGCAATTCTCTCCTTGGATAAAACGAATATAACCACGCTAAGTGAAGGCCGCATCGCTCACCCGCTCCTTGTTGGCCTGGCGAACATCAAGACCTCCACGAGACTCAAGCTGTCATCCCATTCCCTCATGCTTACCGCCCTTTTTCCAGTTCCCAAATTCATTCACCGGAATAAATGTATGCGCGGCATCCTCGAGGATCGGCTTATACATCAATGCCTCGACATTGTTCTTTCTCCCCTCAAGCGAGCAGTGAGACAAGGGGTTATGTTACCCGATTCTGTTGGCAACATGCGATATTACTTCACACCGCTTGCAAGCTACATCTGCGATACCCCGGAAGCCACTATGCTTGCCACTGTCAGCGGCAAGACCTCGCCGCTCACAATGGCTATGTTTAAACAGTTTGGCAATTCTTTTCGCCATGAGCCACACACATCCCAGACCATGCTGGCACAACTTTTGATTGTCAAGTCCAAAGCCAACCCTATGAACATCGTGGTGTTTTTTCATGAGGCACAGCACATTCGCCTCAATGGTGTCAGTGATCCATTTTGGATGGACTACCCACTTGCATGTCCCTCCTGCTTCCTTACTCCGGAACTCCTTCACTATGTCCATAAGGAGTTCTGGGACCACAATGCCAAGTGGTGCATCAACATGCTTGGTGCATCTGAAATTGATTTTCGCTTTTCGATCTTGCAGCCCATAACTGGATTTTGTCATTACAAGGGTGGTCTTACCCAGCTCAAACAGGTTACAGGCCGTGTTCATCACGATGTTCAGCGTTGCATCATGGGCATGATCAGCGGACCCGCACCTACTGGATTTGTCACCGCAATTCATTCTCTCATGGACTTCCGCTATTGAGTTCAGGCACATCGCGTCGATGATCATGACATTGATCTCATCTCCACTGCCTTGAGCGAGTTTCACACCAACAAGGATATCGTCCTCGAGCTTGGAGCTCGACATGGACAAGGACAAAAGAACTCCATCAATAACTGGTACATCCCGAAGCTCGAACTTATGCAGGGCATAGTGCCCAGCATCAGGCGGACTGGGGTTCCCCAGCAATGGACCGCTGACATAACTGAGCATGCTCACATCACAGAAATAAAGGTGCCAGCAAGGTCGAGCAACAATAACAACTATGAACCACAAATCTGTCGATACTTAGACTGCGCAGAGAAGTGCTGGTCCTTTGAGTTCGTCACTTCTTTGCTCGGACGATGTCCTCTAGAGACTTCATCCAACATGGATTCAGACACATCTTCCAATACAGATTCAGACATGTCCTCCAGTACAGATGCATATGCATATGCAGATAGTAACTCAACTCCCACATCAGCTGGCTATGCACGTCCAATTACGAACTATTTCGCCATCGCCGCCCAAATCCATACCAGGAAAGACTCAATTCCTCTCCCCATTCGCACCTTCAAGATTAACAACAACACAGCCATCCACCTCTCCTATGATCCAAGTATACAGCAGATAACCATTGATGACACTGCGGAGAAATTTGGGCTCCCTGACCTCTGTCCTGCCTTGGCCGCTTTTCTGAACAAGGAGAAAGCCATGGGGCCTTCTGCCGTCCACCCCATTGGTGGGCAGTGCAGGGTGTCGGATGATTGCCCACTGCCATTTACAGAGCTGCAAGTTTGGTTCAAGGTTCGGATCCAGAACACTGAATTTCACGACCCCAATACAATTCTCCTGGTACAAACACTTTTCTGCTCGCCACCAGATAGGCATTGGACCTTTGGATGTTATGACACAGCAATTATCAATCACGATGTGGCATCCAAATGGCCCGAAAGTGGCTTAGAAGGTTTGTGCTCCATATGCGCATTTCCTTTTTTTCCTTTTCATTAACATCACTTGTGAATAGGACACAGCCTGGGTCAACTCCGACTCGTCTTCCATCCCCTCGGCCGAAAGGGTACGGAATGGCCGTGGACGGATTGAATCCTGGTGTATGCATACTGCTTCGATAAGATTGGACGCGATGCAACTCAGCTCAATATCCTGAAGAAAGCAAAGTGTGCCAACAATCAGCGTCTGGGGGACATCGTCCCTCTCACTCAGCTCCATGCATTTGTCCATCTCATACCTCGCTTCGGAGAAATAGCAGACCGCTGACTGACCTACACCAATTCCTCGCAACTTTCCAATGAATTCTACCTAAATAGGTATTTTGATAAGAACACATTTCTTCCTTTATCGCTTTCTCACTAGTGTATGGTCTACTTAGCATACATACTATTATGGATGGCATGAGGATGCACATGGCTATACTAGTACTTATACTTAGCATGACATGGCTTATTAATATAGTAACCCTGACTACGTGTACCCTCACCCGACAACAATGGCGTCGCAGAGAAGCATATTCCAAAGCAAATGCGCAATAATTGATGGCGCCCTAAAACCTCTTAGCTCTCTGCCACCCTTGAAAAACGGCTGCGGCGTCGCCAGCATGGACAAGTTCATGGCCTCTGAGCTTGCTGGGGCATCAACGAGAGTTAAGTCAGAGTACGAAACTCTGACCTTGGTTTTTTCATAGATCTTATCCTTGCGACGTTCAGGGAAGACACATATTCAAATATCTGTGCAGAAGACTTGCTGTGCACTCCCAGCTTGCTAAAGGAACACTCCTCCCTACTCACATGTACCACTACAACATTGAATGAAGACCTCCACCTCTATGATGTACAGCAAAAAAAGTGGAATTGGAAATTTCCCTCAGGAAATTTTTCAAAGGACTGGCTTTCGAACGAAGCTCAAGTCGCACTGTTCCTCAACACTGTCGTGAGTGCTGTGGCTTCCTCTGTCGCCACTGACCGTCCAACCATTTCTCCACGCAAGCAGCGCTTTTGGATGGCTGACTGGAGCAGCCAGTGCCTCACTGGTTGGACGGGCTATCAGCAGAAACCCGACTTGGTCCTTGTTAGCAGTGCCATTGTACCTTGGGATGAGATCACATGGCTCAGTCTAAAGGTGATCGGGGAGTATAGTCGGGAGCCATTTCAGCCTGCGTCTCGCCTTGGTAAGACAATGGACACTAAGGCTTACCTCATCATGGTTGATCAGCCCTGGCGATGTTATGTTCTTGGACTGTTCCTTGCCAATGAAGAGTTCCATGTCCACTTTTACAACCACTCAGGTGGTGCAATCTCCCCCCCGTTCAACATACATGCTGAGCCCGATGCATTTTTGTATATCCTTAGCAGCATAGTATTTGGCGTCCATTCATGCATCGGCTTTGACATGGCTATCACCATCACCCTGCCTCCATCATACTGCCGGAGACAGGCGATTGCATTGCTTGCTTTAGCCTCAGGGGAGTCAAGGAAAGCTACTGCCACAGAAACTGATTTCCCTTCACTGTCTGCCCCTTCACTGCAGCCGGTACTTGAAATGCGATGCTATGTTTCACCTGAACCTGGATCATTACCACCTTTCGAACCACACTCCCTCGCCACAGACCTCCCCCTCTCACTGTCACCGGTACTTGAAACTCAACACCCCCTTTTGTCTGAACCTGGATCTTTACCGCCGCTTGAACCACACTCCCTTGCTACAGACATCCCCCTCTCACTGTCGCTGGCACTTGAAACTCATCACCCTCATTCACCTGAACCTGAACCTGGATCCTCACCACTGGTCGAACCATGTTCCCTCACTGTAGATCTCCCCCCCTCAGTGTCACCCTTTGATACACACACCCCTACCCTTGAACGCGGATCCTCACCACCACTCGGATCTCATGCCCTTGCCACAGATCTTCCCCACCAGATGTCATCACTTGAAACGAGACCTTCTTCTGCAATCCTCTCACCTTCATCGCCATCGCTCCGGTCTGGGGATCATGCCCTGCAATTCCCTGCCCCTGAAGCCCCCTCCCCTCCTGAACCCATGCCATCCATTGGAATGATTTTGGTTCATGAAGATGTGTATGAGATTGTTGATATTTTGTTTTCCAGTACCGGGTTTCTTGGGCGGGGTACAGTTTGCTACCTTGTATGTCATAAATGGAAAGTACTACATCATTAAGGATCACTGGGTCCAGAACGACCCTCGACTACAGCATCAGAACCCACTACACGAGGTACATACAATGAAACTCATTCAAGGTAGGCCGCTGGCAGTCGCATTCTTGATACTCACTACAAGACACAGCACAAGTGGGTCGGGGTCAGACTGTTACACTCGCTTTACTTCGCCCCTATATTATTTGCCTTACCCGGGGATCGAACTCCCAACCTCACTACGATAACAGCCACTACCAACTACTACACTCCTTATCCTATGCAACGCCCCTGGCCTAGACTCTCACACAGCCTTATGGCTGTCCACCTCATGTTTACCTCATGCCAGACCCTTCACCATGCATATCGCACAGCCTCGCATCTAGGCGCCTCATGTATTTCATCTTCGCTCTATGACCCCTATCTCGCCTCATGCTCGTCTCATGTATTCCTCATGACTTGCACTCGTCCTATAGGGTATGATCCACTTATCTAGGCTATGCTCCTCATGCTTTCCTCATGTACTGTAGCACAGGATATCTGTAGATCTAGTGTACACAAGTGTAAACCCCTAGACAGTATATAAAGCCCAAGCGCACTCGACTGGTTTCCTCCAGTCTTGTTCACTTGGAGATTTCCCATCTTCACTCTTGCCATACAAGGTCTCGCCCTCTACTTCTCAGTTTGCCATTGAGTGCCACTGACGAAGGTCTCTCCCTTGCTCTAGCCTAACAGCCAGCTCTTGAGTGAGTTTGGTCGTTTCACAGACATTTTGTTTCAGGCATTTCCCACATCAATCAGATGACAGGACGAGAGCACTGAGATATTCAGTGCACCCTCATACCAATGCTCGCAAAAGCTTCGCCAACTGTCACACCACTCTTTGTTTATTGTATTCGGTCCATCATCAAATTTGTTTATCGAGCCCAAAGTCCTACCCACACTGACGCCAGTCTGGCATCAATGGTAGAAGCTCTACATGAATTCCACAACACCACGGACACCATTCTTCAAGCGGAAGCTCGCCGTGGTGCAAAAGGTGTGAAGGACGATTTTAACATCCCGAAGCTCGAGCTTCTTCAAAGTTTCACACAGAATATCAGGGAAAATGGTGCACTGATCCAGTACACTGCCGACGTCACCGAACGCCTTCATATCACCCATTGCAAGGTTCCTTTTGAGCGGACGAATTGAAACATCAACACATTCATTGACCAAGTGGTCGGATTGCTCAACCGCGAAGAAAATATACGTCGCTTCAATCTCTATCATATCCTGCACTGCTCAGATATACCATTGGAGACTGTTGTTGCTGTTAAAAATGAAGCCATGGCTGTTGTCGACCCTACCCTCTCCTTCATCTCTCATATAGCCCCCAAGGAAGAGATCTCGTTTGCAGGGCCACATCCTTTCTGCAACCACTTTACCAATCCCCATGGCTTCGTGTCTTCGGATGGTACCATAGCTTTCCATGTCACCGTTCAGCCTGATGCCACTGGCTTGATGGTGACGGAGATGCAGCGCACATATCACTTGCCCCATTTCATGGACTACCTCAATAACTACATATGTGATGCCTCTGAGTCTGGACACAATTCCCCACCACTCTGGAACCCCTCACAAGAGACCATCAAGGCATGGCATAAATTTTGTATTCAGCAACACTCTTCTTTCTGATCGCGCTATATTATGAAGAGTCAGCTTGTGCAGGCCTATCCACGCTCATGAGACCACCCATTAGGTGCACATGATGTTGTGCTCATAAATCGTAAACCAGGTGTTATGGGTTCGTCATCATATATTTCAGCCTTTGACTTGGTCACTCAGAAGATTATACAGATATTGCACAAGTAAAAGCTGTTTTTACACCAAAGTCGAAGCTCGAAAACATCATGGAATCCCCACTCCTATTCGTTGAGTTTTTTGGAGTTGTCGCCAATCCCATGGATGACCAAGAGGGTGTTGGGCTGTATAGGGTGCAGTGCCCCCTCTACGGAAGACATTCCTTCAATCTACCGCGCAGTCGTATCAATGACAGATGTTGTTCAACTAGTCGAGTTGATCCCTGTTTTCGAGACCAAGATCTCCGGTGCTGAGGTGTCAAGTGAGAATTGTTTGCACGCATACCAGGAGTACTATGTCAATTCTTTCGCTGACAAAGAGACATATAATGTTTTATGTACCACGTAGCACCCCATGTTTCTTATTTTTCAGTCGGGAGTCATTCTTGTACTGGTGATTAGTCAGAACGACCGGGCTAGATTACACGATTGCCAGCTTATCATCATGAGATATGATCATTTTGTGATATGATAAGCCTGATAGGAATCTAAACCAATCAGAGGGCTTTCTCCCACAGCATGTAAGGCTCCGTAAAGTATCAAACTTCGGTTATGCTAAGCGTTCATTTCAGCTGTTCTGCAGATGCGGGGCTTATAAGACCTTGCAAGACCTTGGCAAGGAGTGTTCAGCTGTGACGTAAGTTCGTCACATCCATAATAGCTTATCGGGCTAGGGGTGCGGACCTGATGTCTTTGGATGTCGCTACGGTTGGGTGCAGGCCCAAGAGAGAGTGGAGTGGAGTGAGTGAGGACGGGCAAGGACACGAAGCGCTCTTCGGCCCAGCGAGGAGAAACTGGCAAGGCACCGCAAACGGACATTTGATGTAGGGTGTGGTGCGTCCATGCGACAAAAAGGAGGGCGAGCGGTTGAGCGATCGCGACTGTAGCAACTGGTCGATACGCTTGCCTCACGTCGTCATATCAGATACCGAACTTGTAGCAGCCATTCAATCAATCAGCTCTAAGGAATCCATTCGAGTGCACGACTTCACGACGCTCCTGGATGAACGCAAGATACTACAGACGGTAGGCTTCATCGCCGAACTATCGGCCGCGCTCAGGCTCGGTACGTCCCGCCGACTTCTCAAACAATTGCTCACCGAAATCCGTTGCAGGACCGAACGTTCGTGTGACATCTAGACGGTTATTCGAAGCCCTGGGGACCGCAAAGATGGATATCGGAACCCATTACAAAGCAGAGAGACCCTCCTAACGGTTCGGATTGTCGAACATTGATGAAGGGGCGAAAAGATGAAGATCGGTTTAGGCCAGGTCAAGGTCCCTGTCATCTTGTCCCACGCCGAGTCCCAAGAATGGATGTTGGTGAGGGTAAGGCAGGAACTTTGAGATACCCATGTCCAATGCTGCAGCGCTCGATGTATGCCTTCCGCAATGAATTCACGTGCCTCGAGTGGAGTTACGCCCATACCCAAAAGGTCACTAGGCGCCAGGCGTTCCAACGCGTCAAACGTTCCGTCAGACCGAATGTTAATGGTTCTCGGAAACTGCTCCGCACCATCAAACATCGATTATGAGGAGCCAGATAAAGCAAGTGTTGGACGAGGGCAGGAGGAAGGGTGGGTGAGGGCAGGGGGTGAGAGGACGCATCGACAACACGTTGTAGGTGTCACTGTCACTGCGTTATCGTCGTCACTTTGTCGCGAGGACGAGGGGGGGGGGCCTGGGGGGGAAACGGCGTGTCATCGACATCGTTCAAGTTGCATCAGCGTTGCGTTGTCACATCGTCACGTGTAGAGTAATTGGTGATCCATCTACTAACAAGTATGGTGAGTCCAGATCATTCCATCTGAAATGGCCTATTCCATATCCATAGCCGCCCTCCGTGCCTCCCTCGGACACCCTGAGCCATTCACACTCAACTACGTTGAGATCGGCAATGAGGACTTCTTCGCACATAATCAGTCGTCAGTTAGACTTTAGTTCTGCCGTCTACCGCTGGAAAGAGTTTGTAGGAAAGCTCACTGCAGCATTCTCTGAGCTTAGTATGTATGCCTTCTTTTACACAGGCACTGCTACTCATCTCGATTTTCGTAAGAATTCATTAGGCAGTTCGACAATGAAGACAACTGTGGCGAGGCTAAGAGATGAGACGATAGCTCGGACTATGAGGAAGAGGAAGACGAGGATGATGTTTACGGTGTTCAAGGCTATGGTGCACTCTGACCTGCGTTACAGACATGACATTAGAATACACACACTAGGCTATAGTCCCTGTTCCTACTTCCACTACTAGTAGATGGAATGGAACATTGAGTACAGCTGATATGTCTTGTGTTGAACGAAAATATGTGTCGTCGTGGCTGGGCACCTAAGCTGCATCAGACACATATCATCCTATTTGGTAAGCCGCTGGTAACACGGTGTTTGGGCATGTTATGTTTCTGCAATTTTTGTGATGCCGTTGCCAACGTAGCGAGAGCCACTAACATAGCTGGAATATTGTGTTGCAGCCCATCTACCAGTACACAACACATTATGAGTGATTACTTGGAAGATCAGCGGCACCGGATGAAAATGTTGATGTTGATGGAACGAGACAATGGTGAGTCAATGTGAACGTGACAGAGGTAAGTGGCGACTCACCTTGGTGTTTGGGGACAGAATCAGGAAGCGAGGGAGGTGGTGAGGAGGCGATAAGTGTGGGTGAATCAGATAAAGGTCAGGATGTAGACAAAGGTAACAGGAAAGGGAAGGCGAGAGCAAAAGAAGAGATGATGGGGGGTATAGTAGATGAAGATCAGAAGGATGAAGGGCACGACATTGTTGTCAAGATCACAGATCGAATCAGAAACGACAAGATGATCATGATCGATGTTGGGAGAATCAAAGGGATCAACGACATTCTCAATGGTCAATTTACATGCGGAATGTGAGTGAACAACAATTCATCGGGGTAATCTTGATTGATTACAATTGTATGGAATATGACATACACCCATGTGTACTAAATACAAACTATGAAACAATCCACATATACATGACGGGGAGAACAGCTGTCAAGGAATTATGTGAGTGATCGTTATGATGGTGAGAAGCGAATAAGAGTCACTTATGGATGTGATGAGGTAGGACGAATGCAACACGAATGAATCTGCCATGCGGACACTTGTTCTGCGGATCGTGCGTGACATTGGCATGGAGCAAGTACTATCAAGCGAAGGAGAGGGATGGCTGGCTGGCACAGACTCAGGCAATATTCGAGTGTCCATACTGCCGTGGACAATGCGGACAAATCCCAAGGCTGAATGAGCGGAAAACGGAGAGTATGCCTTTCACTGTGGACAAAGGTGTGAACCGGATCATCGAGTTCATCATAGAAGATGGGAAACATACCGCGAAGCGAATAGTCGAAAGGTTGAACAGGGAGGTTGGGGGACTTGGAGAGAACGAAGGAGTGGTCGAAGGGTGGAAGGAGGGTGGGCAGATAGATGTGGAACGTCAGCAGGGATACCGGTGAGTGAACTTGGCGCATTTTCGATGAATGTAACTTGCGACAAATCGACAGTGCGAGTTTTGAAGCAATGGAACGCTTCGAGCGATACTGGAATGAGCTGGAACGTGATGAGTTATTCGGGCGACTCGGTCAGTTCGAACTTACTGCACGAGGTGGGCGATTTGTTTTACCAGAATCGCCTGAGCGGGCAGTGAGGACAAGTGGACCAGTGAGGAAGCGTCGACGGATAGTCATACAGCAGTTTCATGAGGTGATAGGGGGGAGGGGGGCTGAGAGTCGGCTGAGAGTGAGAGGGGACGATGTGATTGATCTGACGAGCGAAGACGAATGAACGGAATTCGAACGCACTGGAGCATAGCATCAGGAAGAATCTGGAAGTCTACCGCACCACGCCTAGATAGGCCGCCTAGAGGTCTTGCATGTACCTGTCCCTATAGCGAGATTGTCTAAACCAGTCGGTCGAGTTCCCCGTGATATAATCTTCCTTGATTTGCATAACTGCGTTGCACTAGATCGGTCCAGGTTGGGACCCGCGTCCGATTGAGCATCTTCGAGTCCCGTTCCTGCTGTTCTGTTTGCGACTGTGTCATTGACACATGATCCAGATCTGCGACGAGTCTTAAAATAGCATGGACACAAAGCAAGGACAATATGGACGCCAAAACGCCTCACCTAATCGCAAGTCCGGTGTATAACCAAGCCCGGTCCTCCTTCCATCGTCGAGCGGGAACGATGAATACTCATGAGAATGTAGGCTTAGCATAGCTCGACAGACTTCCATCCATCGATGAGCGCATTAGCGGCAGTGTGCTTCGCGAAATGCATCGCACGCAGTAAATTTCTCCATAATACCGGGAGGAGGTGGCGCAGACTGTACGCAGTCTCATACAAATCATCGGAAGAAGATAGTATGTACGCACCAGCGGGGAAGAGGAAAGGACAGAGGTGAAGTATCGACATTGGGGTATGAAATTTCGGGTCTAACAAACCAATGAAGGGCTGTATAGGAGGCGAACATTAGTCATGGGTCGCCTTGATGATAATACTACATACATTGATCTGGTTCCAAAAGCTACCCTTTGACATCAACCTCATGTTCGAATAAGAAAAAAAGGAAACGACCCACATGTCAAACAGCTTGTCCACCTCGGCAGGAGTCACCAACCCGTGCAATAAGACGTCCAGAAGACAATTTATTTTGATCAAGTGCTTTCGAATGTTGAGGTTGTTTGCTGGGCCTTGTTTAAGGACTTAATAACCGCTGTATTTCTCAGATGACAGTAATGGATGACTTACCTGGCCTGAAGTGTTCCATGTTCGCGACACCCTTAAGAGACACTCGCATCAGAGAAAAAGCTTACAGGTGAAAAGCACAACAGTCAACACATACCACATTGTCATTGTCTTCCTGACAGCACCGCGACTGGGCCCTGAGCCACTTCCTAGTCGAGCCCTGCTCTTGCCTTTCCTTTCATTCTCTTTGTCCAAAGAAAGATTTGCGAGAAAGCCAATAGGAACAGTGATATCTGGAAGCGCGCTGCGCGGCTTTTCTGTATCCTTTTTCTTCAGTAGTCATCTTCTTGACATCTTCCACCGCCTCGTCAGCGCCACCTATGGTATGGGCAGCAGAAGGACCGACGCACCAGCCCCGGGCGCCGAGGGCAAGACGTCACCGGAACGACGCATCTTATGGATAATTTCCATCCTCGCTGTGGTCGCCTGGGCGGGGTTTCTGCACACTACTCTGGAGACGATCCATCCAATCGACCACCCGGACATTGTTCTTGTCAGATTATTATGCGGCTACAGTGAGTATGGTGGTCAGCGCAAAGCGCCATACTATGCTAATGATGAGCGTCAACCCACCTGTTTTCAAGAGCGAGCCGATAACTTGATCCTTGTGGTGAATATGCGCAAGTAAGCATTACCTTTTACTAACACAAGGAGGCGGTAATGAGTACGTGTTTCACGAGAAGTAGAGGAAGAATCGGAAGAATCGGAGCGGATCGCATCGTGCGATGAAGAACATTTCATCGCTGTTGACAACAAGCGTAAAGTTCAAGAAAGCGTCAAGAGAGAGAGAAAATTATGGAAGATTGAGGAATGGATGATGAGAAAAATGACCAAACAGACGGGCTTAAGTAGCTCGACTGCAACATAAATGCCAACAAAACAGCCACTACTGCGAGCAGTGCTCCTGCATGGGAGAAATAATGCTATAAAGAAAAGGGGAGACCTGTTCAGATATCATCGGTCGGAAAGAAACCCAACAAACCGTAGTCGGTGACAGTGAACATGAAGTGATAACATGTGTACACGCCAATCCGAAGTAGTTGAGACGGTGAGTGTCACGGTACAGAGGGTTCTAGTCAGGGGTGCAGCTGCGGTCACTGACTCGTCACTAGCAATCTCTTGGTGCGTCCTCGCTGGCGCATGTGAGCTAGGTAGATGGGCTGCTATTTAGTACTATGAGCTTCCTCGTGGATCCGTTGTAGATCGTCCCCTTCAAGTTTGTATCGCAGAAGCTAACACTGAGCTAGATCTTGCTGTCCTGACTGCTGCAATCCAGTTCTACGAGGACATGGTCGCTTCGCACCCTTCCGAGTCGCCAACCAGATTCGAGGATTATGCCGGACTCTACTGTTCAGAGTGATAGCCAATGGTCGCAACATGTCCTCGAAACGATTCAGGTCAATACTCTGGCTTCATTATGTGATTTTCTTATGATCACTTCGAGTGCATCATCTCATCTGGGAAACAGTCCATTATGGCAGCAAAAGAACTGGGAGGTAAGAGCGTTTGTTCCCATTTGTGACGATTGACACTGACGCTTGGCGATCCGATCAGGCGTTGTCGATTCCCAGCTTCATGTATACGGACTCGCGAATGTGTGCATTGTGTATGCCGGTATTCTGCCTCCGACTTTTCCAGAACAAACGTAACGCACTGCTTACATGATTTCATCTTCAGGCATCGTATTTGATCTTGGAGAATCTCCTCGGGCGCTGAGCCAACGGCCGACTCGGATGCGTACTATAGGCATTTCATCGCTTTTGTTTGTTTAATATGGTAGGCCTCCCCAGCTGATCTAGCTTGCGGCTCGGATGTAGATGGACATTCGTTCGACTCTCCGCACGGTTAGAACGGGAAGACGACATGCTCCCCACACAGGGTCAACAACCCATTTGTACCGCTCCGAGACCAGGCCAAGTTGAAGCGAGTCGAGGACCTCGAGGACACGCAGTGTTTGACGTCACGTGTTTCTCGCAACGCAGTGTTTGACGTCACGTGTTTCTCGCAACGCAACGGTTGGCTCGAACTTCCGAACATGTGCAACCATAGCTGCCACCAGAGGTATGTTTTACTTTTCTCGACAAACGCGCCACATTGTTTATGGATCACCAAACGTAGATGTTTTTTTGCCCTCTGTGTAGCTGAAACATGGAGGCCGTCTGGGAATGGGGGCCGTTGCCTTGGTGGATGACCTGGTACTAGCTACTGGTCCCGAGCGTGGGTTCAGGGAGCTACCTGATTCAATGTCAGATGAGTCGACCGGGCGGATAAGCTTCTTGTCCTGCATTGAGCCAAAACTCCCAGTCCCCGCATAAGCTACTCGTATCTACACGTACTCCTATCCGGTCCACTCACTAAGCTGCACCGTGCGCCCTGACTCCACTCGGGTTTACATCCTCTAATTGGAAGAGTGCGTTCTCCAGCACGCGTTTTTGGTCTCTGCTCGACTTATGTTGAGACATCAACAGAACTTTGCGAAAGTTAGCATATACTGTACGTCAAATGATATCTGATTCACGTACCTGCTATTTTGAGCTTCACCGCAGTAGTGCTTGGCGTTATTGCTGTCTTTTCAGGGAACAACCACCAAGGTCTTCTGCGCTGTGCCAATCACAGTAACATTCTTCCCATATGTTACAGTTTGGTTATCCTTAATGATCCCAACAGGCCCTGTCCCATCAAGCGAATCGCGATCACGAGTGATCTTGTCGCGGTCGTCACGTTTAACCTTGGTATGTTCTGAATTGAGTATCTGTCTTTGATGAATGTCATCTCTCTCTTGTTCCTAGGGGCTGCACCTATAAATACAGCTCTTCACCTGTGAGTCTTGTCGTTCTTGACTTGATCAACTCAAACACCCCGTACTTCGGACACTGCCCAGAAGTACCTTTGAAGAATGCGATGAGTCTGGGGATGTTCCTAGACAGTCTGTGTTATCTTTCGCTGAAAAATAATCCGAGCTTTGGGGCATGTTTCAATGTCAGTTGGACCTTTAGATCCGTTCCATAACTCTCTGACTTGGCCCTGCGTTTCAGTACATGTCCAAACAAGTATGGACCCACAAACAGCCGTTTTCGCATTGCATCATACGGGGCAAGAAGAAATCGAACACATTAGACTGCAATGTTGTTGTTTAGTGTTTGTATACACCGGGCCTCTTGTGTTCTTGTCCGTAATATGCCATTTGAATCCGACGCTGGTGTATCAGGTTTGTTCCCGGGCTTGGCTTCCCTTTACATCCGGCAGTCGACTGCGCCTTTGCTCTTCTCTTTTTGGTCTGCGCCTGGTCGGTATACACGTACCGGAAGGTGCTGCTCAAAATAAAACGAAGAAACGGCAATGTCCACATCTATATCCCAATGGTGATCGAGATTGCCCTATGAGCAAGTATGAAATGGTACACCTGCGATTTGTCTTTGTCGCTCTTATTGTTACATTGTTCTCAGGCTATTCTGGTGACGTGACAATGTCACACGACGATTACAAAGATCGGACTCGGACGACCGTATATCACGAACCACCCATCTCTGAATCGACTACCAACTACACAACCTAAACAACAGTCCACGACACGCATAGATGGCTCCGAAAACAAAAGACAGAACCGATAAACCTACAAAGAAGTCTACGAAAGAGACGAAATCTGGGAAGGGCGGAGACGGTCGTGGTGATGGGCATGCTGAAGAGCAAGTGTCCGAAGAACGGCACAAACTTGAAGAACGTGCGCGGAAGGCGTTCATTGGATATGCGCGGACCGACATATTCAAGCGGAAACTCGTCTTCGGTAAATACAACAATCGACTGCTCAGCAATACGCACCGTCGCAAGCTCTACGAATCGTTCAAGAGTGGTGGCCTGCAAAGATTTTCCGTGAACAATTCTATTCCGCTCATCATACCTGGAGGGGACGTCGTCGAGGAGTCCGTTTGTGCACTGAGTCCTCAGGATTTGATCAAGAGGGATGGGTCGCATCTCCCCTGGCTACGCCTGAAGGCCGACAACATTGATGTAGACAATATGAAGTCGGTGGAGAAGTACGGATCTGAGATTGTTGCGGCAGGAGGACGTCATCGTCGGTACGCCTTGGAAGACTGGTTCAATGATCGTAAACGTGGAGTGGCCACTGTCGAGAGGGAATTGAGGGAGCTTCAAGCTCAGGTGAAGGTGGATGTAGAATCTGTGAGCGAAGAAGAAATGAGCAAGGCAGCTCAAAGGGTCGTTCAAGCCAATGCGTTGGTTGCGATGGGTGGATCGTGGATTGTCGAGGTGTATAATTCAGGTGAGTGTGACCGGAGTGCGATAACAAAGACTTACCTTGTGTCCCATGGTGCGATCATTGACAGATCTTGTTGATGAGGAGCTCGGCATCCACCTCTCCTCCAACCAAAGATTATACGTATATGCAGAAACGGCAGAGGAGGGCGTAATCCAAACGTACAAGATCCTGACGTCTGCGAAGCAAGATTGGAAGAGCATCCCTGTAGTAACAGGGCTGAGGTCAACATCAAATCGGTACCGGATCAACGCACTGTTAACTCAAGATTTCGTCTGGCGATTGTTTCAGTCACTATTGGGAATGACATCTACGCACTATATACACTCCGATATCTTCAAAATATCCTCTCTCACTACCAACCTTTTGTCACCACACGGAGGGGTAAGTGTCACGCCAGCTCACGAAAATGTACTGAAAAGGAAGACTCACCTATGTGTGATCACAGATACTAGCTGCTGCCGCGATCTTCCTAGAGGATCGCTTGAGAATGTGCTTTAACGTCATTGAGTGGGATGACCAGAAAGTTTCCGAAAAAATGACAATCATGCTGAGCAGCACGTCGTTGAAAGAGGATGAGATGGACGAAGAAGTTAAAGCAGCGACGATATACTTGTACCGCTGCATGAAGCGTCTGTTAAACGCCCCTCCAGTGATGGACGCACTTCAAGAGGACATACGAGACATGATTGACACAACATACCGTAAGCACTTGGGAGGCGAAGATATGTGGAAGAAATTTGGCACGAATGACACGGAGTGGCGCGAGGGATATGCGCAGTACACGAATGAGGTTCTTGGGTCGTTGTCGAAGATCGTCGAGCAGAACCTGGAAAGCGAGGAACACCGGGACACACCTGACGACGTGAAGCGGGCTTGGAAAGCTTGCGTTTCGAAGGCGACACTCGTGTTGAAGATCAAGGGACCTCCAGATTACCCAGAATGGTTCCCATTCATGTCTATCTCCGTCTGGAGAGATATGTCTGAGCAGTTGAAGCGCGTACCGAAGGCACTCACGGAGGTAAGTCATATCTGCTCTGTGAAGTATGTATTTCACTGCACTCCCTACACCCTACGTGCGCACGGCGATCACATGCCAGTGACTCACACTGAGTGTACAACCTGAATGTAAGTTATATCTGTCCATTTCTGATATAGCGAAACCGCCACGTGCACATAGGGTATAGTGAATGCAGTGAAATGTACGTATCGATATGCCATTCCATTCACATTTTGTCTTTTGTAGTTTTCGTCTTGGTTTTCTCCTTTGCTGTACTGTCAGAAGATCGTTGGCAGAAAGTGGAAAGTAACGTCCGCAACAGCAGACATGTTGCGCGGTTTGGCAGGGCATCCGGATATTGCAGAGGAACATGTGCTTCGTGCACAAAGGATAGTAAGACATATATTGATTGATCGCTATGTCCATTAAACGATGTCAACAGGTCGTATGGTTGTTGTTCGCACAGTTTGGCACACTCTTGAGGATGGAGAAGCAGATCGGTGACCTGGACATGCCGCCCCGGCCTGAGATGCTCCAGATCCTTAGAGATTTTATGCTTCTCGACGGACCTGGAAAGATCACCCAGCCTTGGAAGAACTCAGATCCGATGACAGTGGTATCCTGCTCCGGGGACACCAAGGGTGAGTCATCGTTAACATCGGATCATAGATTTATATCACACTATGTTTCACAACAGATATCCTAATCCAGAAAGAGCTAAACATGGAGATCCATGTGGTCGACGACTTTATCAAGAATCGAATCACTGCCAAATGGACTGAACCCACCCAAGTTCCTTGGCTCTCTCGTTGGCATCGTTCCACACCCATCGGACAACCCATCGACAAGGAAATCTATCGTACTCTTCCCCTCATCGCATATCATACTGATTCATTTGGCAAAACCAAAGAGAAGAGCGAGGCCCGATGGCGCAAGGAGACTATTATCGCTGCGGTCTATGAGTATTGCGCGATCCAACGATACCGCGTGCCTTTGCTCCTTCAAGACAATAGTGCCGCATCCGTTCTTCGAGTCCTCACTGAATCCTTGCTGACCATCGCTCTGAACGAGGAAAGGGGTGTCCAATTACCTAATGGCATACGCGTTCTCACTTGGCCAGACGGAATCATTTTTGATAGAGAGAAGGCCTCAAATCTCGCCTTCAAAATTACCACTGAGAATGATCTGAGCACAAAGGTCACAACGAAGCACCTCCACACAGAATGGGTGCAAAAGATCATTCACTCCGTGGAGTCGTGCCCCGTCGCATGGCCCATTGTGGCGGGCGAGACACTGTCGGCCGGAAAGCCTCGTGCAGTGAGCAATGATATCGCTGTTCTCCTTGAGGGCCTCATACAGGTACATACATAGTATCATTGTCTTGAATTGCATCACTGATACCCCATACATTCACATTTTAATACAACAGGGCCTCGTCGTAAATTCTCTACGGCACAGATATCCTGATCGCAACATCAGCTCCAAAGACACCCTCGTATCTGTTGAAGACTTGTCTGAGGATGATGCTCTCCATCTCAAGTTTATCCACAAAGGATCTGTTGACAAGAAAGGAAAGAGTGGAACGACTGGACATGGGGACGATGACAATGATACCAGTGATTCACACAAAGATGATGACAGTGACGATGAAGAGGAAGATAGTGAAGACTGTATTGAGACTGAGGATGAAGAAGAGAGCAACGAACGGGAGACCATGAAGGGCAAAGGGAAGGCCAAGGGTGAGTCTGCGCGTAAGGCCAAGGGGAAGGCCAAGGAGAAGCAAAAGCAGAAGGACTCAGACTTGAAGACCCTTGAAAAAATCAAGATTGTATCTTGTCTGTTCCCTGCCTACCAAACCAATGCGATTCTATCTCAGTTTGGGCAGAAACTTTTTCGAAAAGAAGGTCAAGAACATCAGCTTACCCTAGATGCGTTCCGTGAGCATCATATCTTCTATACGATCTTCTGATCTATCAGAATATGGCTAACTATCATTTACACATCACTTACCAGAGACGACAGTTACTTCTGCACCGCAGAAACCATCAGCTCGCCCTCGCCCTCGACTCGTACAGAAGAAGCTGCCTCAAGAAAGCGACAACCTAGTAGTGTCAGATGTAACCAACGACGAGATCATGGGACATACCTCAGGCAGAGAGGAAACCGACGAATCAGTGCCAATAGGGGTTGACATAGATACTGACGAACGTCTTCCAGGCAGCCCAATCGCGATTGATGGGAATGAGTGCACTGTTCTTGAAACATATCCGGACAATACCAATGGTCCGCCATACACTCAGCGCAACAAATCGCCAGTCAACATGGAACGAGATGACTTTTTTCTTTTCAATCGGCCACCGACACAGATACCCGACATACTATGTCAGCCACAATTCACTGACGACGACGACGACCGGATGTCTCTCGATGAAGGTATGCATGCCATTTCACCTCTTTTTGTATTATAAAATCACCGTGCGCACTACACCGTACCTGTTTCCGGCAAATGAAAGGTGCGTACCCTCTACATAGTCTGTGTCTTTTTTCTATTGCGAGATTACCGCACGCGCTGCACTCTACCTGCGTCCGGCCATTCCTTATTCACGATATCGCCTGCATCGTCTCGTCGATGCGATCCTGAAACGTACTTCAATGTACGCGGCACTTCTTGCTACAAGTACCATACTTATTCAAGTTGCCCACACTTCCTTCGTCATATCTTCAAGTTTTTATTGTTGATTCGCCGCGCGCGAAGCATGTGCATCTAATGCGGCGATTTTAACTTCTTGTTCACCCGACCTTTTTTTTGATGAATACAACCTAACCCTAACGACCATTTCCTTTCCAGGAGATGTCGCAGATCATGCTTCATTACATGCCTCGCCATCATCTGGAACCATTTCATGTCGGGAACACGGGAACACGTCTGTCGAATGTAAGTCCTGTGTGTCATTCGCAATCCTGGTGTTACCACCCCCTCCTAGCGATCACACGGGTCATCCAGGATCTTGACCCATTCCCTGGTGACAATCCTCAATGCAATGTCGCTGGTGCGTGTTGTACAATGTTCTCTTTGTCGATATACTCATACATAATATTCTATATATCAGACTCAGTTCCTTCACCTCACCAATCATCTCTTCCTGCCAGTCCTCCCGGCATCGCTGCCACGAAGCGCAATCCTCCTCCAGACATGTCTCCCACTGTCATCTCCCGTGAGTGTGCTCTATCTCATCGTTCGTCACACACTCATCCTCACATTCCTCATCCTCACAGCCCCTCGCGCCCCTCCACGTAAGAAACGTGCTCGCATAAACACAGCAGGCGAGTCTTCCAAGCCTGCCATCATTCACACTCCCACCACCATTCCCAACATTCCTGTCGCTCCCTCCACTTCCTCTCGTCCCACTCGCACAAAACATATGCACGACACTCGTCGTCACCCTCAGTCGCACGCTTCTTCCTCTCACATTGTGAATGAAAGCGACGATGCAGCTCTTCTCGCAGAGGCTCAAAACAATTGTTGAACTTGAACGGTTGATGATCGATTTGTGTATGAATATTCCCACAGTGTATATCATTTGATGGTGGCAGTTTGTACTATACTATGTTCCTTCTCTTCGTTGTCCCGGCGTGCCAATGTGTGTGCCATGTGTTGGTATGTATATCCGTGAACATGTCAAATGTCAAATTCGTCGTGATGAATCTACTAGTATCCTATCATGATATCATGATATGACAACCATATCTCTCGTCATGCTCAGGCTGTCCTTGTCTGACCGACGCCACGCAGTCACGGTCTTGTCTTTATGATTTACACCTACACTTTGGTTTGGCATGCGACCACCTTCAGCAGTTCTTCTCGTCACTCGTGATTGCAAACAACCTCCCTTTGTCTGTATTTCGCGTATCCTCCCATCCGACTCGTGCCATCTTAATAATGTCCTCATTCATTCGTGCGTGCGTATGGTATGCGGTATGTCCTTCGCTCCTTCATCTTCACGGGGCATGGCCCCCCTTTCCTTTAGCTGCCACTGGCACCGACCATGCTGGCATATTCCCTCTGCAAATCATGCACCATCCCTCTGACTCACCGTCCAGATCCCCCTGCCACATGCTGATTCACCCATTCATTCAACATTCAACCGTCCCCTCCCTCTCCCACTCTGTGAAACTCTTCTCCCCTATGACCTGTCGTCGCTTACACCCACTTGACCTTGAACGGGCGTGAATCTCTCCCCTCCTTCTGCCTATATTTCCATCTATTATCTCTGCCTCTGTTACTTCCTAACCTCTCGCACAACATCATGATCGCTCGCTCACATATGCACACATACAGACACACCCAATGACACCATTCACTTGTCCTCTCCACCTTCTCTTCCCTTGCGTCCCTCTCAGTCTCTCGACGTTTTCTTCGTTACGTGCGTCCATTCCAACGCTCAACTCAGCCACTCACTCATTACTAATACTACTACCGCCAGTCTCTCTTCTGTCTCTCGCCAATAATCAATGCACAATCGCTTCACCCTTACCGACTCTATGCCAAGGCAGATCCCGATCCAAACTTGAACCACTGACACTCGATACCACATACCAATATACTGAGAAGATGATGTCTCTCTTCCCTCGCGTTCTCTCGTGCGACTCCCCAAGCCCAGACCATCCTTCTTACGTATCATGTATCGCGAGGCACTCCCAGTTCCGTCCATTCAGTTCGTTTTCCGTAAACCTCACCCAGGAACAAAAAGGGAAGAAGAGAAACCAAAAAAAGTTGGGTCCGTCTCAACAGTTCCGTCTTTCAAGTCCGACTTGATAGTAGGTAAGTCACGGTAATACAGACTTAGGTTCTGAAATACAAACGCGGCCGCCGCACACTTCGCTAACCTAGCCGCGGTCAGGGTGAGCGCTGGGCAGCTCCACTCACAATTTGTATAATCAACCGTATCCGGTATTCTTTTTTAATCTGCTCATAAAATCATAAAATTGCCACCTTCAAGTTCCAGCCTTCCCCTTCCAATCTGCAAAGTTCCAACTGTTAGTCTCGCTCACCATTGTCATGCCCCCTCGACGTCGTGACGCCCGCCCCCGCTTCCCTTCTCTCGGCTCCCTCGTGTCGTCCGACTCAGAGCAGTCTGATCATCACGAACACCGGCGTCGTGATGATCATGAAGGTCACGGTCGTCCAGTTCATCATCGCCCCGCCTCAGTTCATCCCCAACACCGTGACCGCCATGTCGCCCCTCAGCTCCGTCCTTTGGCGCGCGACGCTGCCCCCGCCCGCGTGGACATCAACGTCGACATGGACGTATTGGCCATCTCCTCTGATGAGTCAGACGCTGTGCCCGTCCCCCGCCAGCGTGCCACACCACCACCAGCGTAAGCATTTCTGCTCCCACCAAATTCCAGTGTTTTATTCTAAATTTTCATCCATCCTTGTTCTGTGCAGCGGTGATCATGATGATCATGGCATCCCAGTGGACCATGACCATGACGGGCAAGAACAACCCAGACCTGTCGAAGACGAAGAACTCAACGTCGGTGCAATCGACCCTCTATTCCACCAAGTTAACGACAACGACAACGACAACGACAACGACAACGACAACAATGCTCACGGCCATCCTCGTCACAATCCCAATCCTGTAGCAGTGGCAGAAGCTGCTGCTGCCGGCGCCCCTGCTCCTTTCAACGTCGCGCTCGTCCCAGACCACATGCACGCTGACGATCCTTATTCCCAGGACGTCGTCGACGATGCCATCATGAGGAGCGTCCAGACCCGCAGCGCTCAACAGCTCGACTTCGAACAGAAGTTCGCCAACACCCCTTCCTACTCCGTCTCTCTCTCCACTCTCGCCAACCTTTATAGCAACTCTCGCGCTCACGACGCCGTCCGTCTCCTTCAATATCGCAGTCGTCTTGTCATCCCCAACAACTTCCTTCTTGACGTGGAAGACAATCAGCGCGTCGTCACATCCATGGATGGCCATTTCATTGATTACACCCTCTGTCTTGGTTCAAGACTTGGTCTTGACGCTTTCCTTCCATCTCCCACCATCATCCAAGATCATACTTGGCATGTTCAACTCACGTTTTCAAGAATTTTCAAGCTCTGGCCTGACACGCACTCCAAGCTCCCCTTTTCCACAACAGGTCGCATGGTGTATGTCGGCGCTCGTCAACAAGAAGAGATGTGGCTCGCCATCGTTCCCAACACTGTGCTCGAACCACCACACCAGCTCATGCAAGGAGAGGAGCATGACCATGACCTTCTTGCGGAGGACATGACTCCGTTGGACGCTCCCACCACAGCTATGACCCCCAGACATGCTTACATGGTTGTCTTATTCTTCGCGCACGTCCTCTCCCGGATGCGATTCGATGACATACATCTAGCAAACCCATACCCTGAAGATGTTTCGAGGGAGGCGGTGAGGAGGGAGACGGACATACTGTGAGTGAAACATATATATGATCGCCATTTGGGTTTTCCTGACATCATGAGGTGCAACAGGGGTAGACTAGAAGAGAATCGCAGGGTGCTAGAACTGAATCTCCCTGAGCTGAGGGAGCTGCACAGACAAGTCAGGGAATGCTGGCCTATGTGGATAGAGAGGGCGCCCAGACCCTGGAAGGCGGATGGTTTCTTGTCCAACAACTCACCAGTTGCGCTTACTGTCAGATACGGGCAGAACCAGCCCATATACTCTGCGTCTGACGAGAGGTTGTGTGCAGCCGTGCGGGAAAGTTGGGAAAAGGACCACGACCTGTCCCACATCAGGTCCATGTCTTTCTCGATCGCCCATCACTTGATGTGAGTTCACTCCACTGCCAGTGACCAACTCAGCGAGTCTGTGTCACAAACAAATCGTGTCTTACTCACTGCACTCGCATGACAGATTCAAGGAAGTGGACGACTGGACGTGCCTCAGTGGCGAAATGATACACCGAGTCCACGGGGCGCTGTATGATCTTCCGGAATCTAATCCAGATCGTGTGCGGGTCAATCTGCGACGCAGGCAAGATGGTCATGAGGTGCCAGTGTACGACGAGGACGGGTTTCGAGTCCACCGACGAGTTCCCACTCCAGGAAGGTTTCGCACGTCCGGCGCGCTGGCTGACCTCACGAAAGTGCATGATCTATTCTCTCCTGACGACAGGGGAAAGAAGACATACCATGCGTACCCATTGGCCTTCACGAAACGTTATGGCAATGTTCAGGCAAGCATGACCCTTCGACCGTATGAGCCCGTGTTGGCAAACATCAACCAAGTGCTGACACCACCCGCTAATGGTGATGGTGACGAGGATGAACATGAGGAGTGGGAGCAGCAACGACGAGGTGCCCCTGTCGTACATGGCACTCACTGTCAAATCTACAATTCAATCTCGCACCGGGTGCGCGACCAAGCACGATTCCACTACGTCCAACTAGGTTTGGTGACATCGGTGTTCAGTGGGACGACGACGACGACGGAGCATGGAAAGCGACGGTTCTTGACGAGGAAGGAGTTCTGTTCTAACGGACTTCCACACCAACGATATGCAAACGCTGTTCAAGGGGAGGACCAGCCACAGGCGTTGCGCATCGAGCAAACATTCACTGTGGACGTGCATAGACTTCGACGACGACACAGAAATGGAAGGTAAGAGATCCCGGGTGATATCTATTGATTCATTTTATGAACCTTCCAAACGTGAGCAGGACTATCTATGACGAAGTCGTCTCCAAGATGTGCAAGCACCTCGCGCATCCAACGGTCATAGATCCCATTAAACGATGCGTTCAACCCTTCAAGCATGAGGTGAGTCCTCCATCAACTGAACAGCGATCTGAGCTGACTTGACTTGACCTGAAGGCAATACCTAATCTGATGAACTGGATGACATACCCTCTCACGAGCGTCATCGAGATGGTGTGGAAGGAACAGCATTCAGAATTGCAACCGGGAAAAAAGCCTGTTCCCTACCATATCGAGTTTGTGTCGCTTCTTGAGCGCACACTGAACTACGCGCACACAGGTTCAGCCAAGGTGTTGTCGAAGGCAGTGATGCAACCCCACTTCCTTGCCTTAGGCGTGATCCATGACGGTCTCCCTTGCCTGAATGCCATGCTGGTTTCCTTCCCAGATCTGTTGAAACCCAAATGTCAACTTCATTTGTTTACACAGTACTGGGCGAGGGACAATGCTCGCGACCATCGCCCGCTCATGGGATCCAAGCGGGTCCAGGAACTCACATATGGCAAGTCCCACATGCTGGTGAGTTTTTTGTATCTCTGTCACTGCGTGCAAGAACTGATGGTCACGACCATTCGTTACAGCAATCGGAGGCTAGGTTCATTATATTTGATGCCGTCACTCATCCCAACACTTACACTACAAACACCAACCACGTTGAGGCAGCGAGGATGTCGTCAGATCGACTCTTCCAACATGTATTCGAAATCGCCTTCAAGATCTACATTGAAGATGTCAAGGAACTTGTCAAAAATGCGGTAGAGATGGAACTGAGGCCCCTCTCTCAGAGCAGGGACTTCGCTGTGAAGGAGGTGGCAAGGGAACGCAAAGTGTTGCTCAAGTCCTGGTTGAACACGAGATACCCATTAGGATATGAACCTCAGGAGATCGCACGCCTCATTGCAGCGCTCGCACCCTGGCAGCACAACGACCCTGCCAACAGAAATCAAAATGACATGGTGCCCCTCTCACTTCCAGCACCTCCTGGTGGAGGTTGGTCACGGTCTCAGTTCGTCGATGCGATCATCAAAGGGGTGGACAAGCGACGTGCCCCACCTTTCATCCAACATGGCATGTTCAAGCACACAATTGCTGAAGCGATGCAGCTTGTCGGCGACTTGATGCGACACAACCAGCGCCTGTGGTTGCAAGATCTCGACGAGGTGGATGACAACATGAAGGCGACCATGGTCAAAGCTGTGAAGGAGCTCAAGATCAATCACGTTCCTTGGGTCATGGGGGGTAATGGGAGGCGCGGCAGGCCTTCCACGCATATAATGCACACGGTCTGGCTGCCGTTGGGAGAGGCAGAGCCGAAGAGGATACCTGCCACCTCACATGTCCTTCTCGACGCGGGACGCACGAGAGAGGCGCGCATACTAGAGTCCTGTGACAAGATTTCCCTTCGTGATCCTCAGACTGCGTGGTCCGCAACCCGGTACAGGCTCACAAATTATTACAAGGTCCTGCACAAACAGTCCTTGCCTTCTGAGTGGACATACAAGAACGCCTCGGTGCAGAACAAGGACACGCTCTCCAAGGAGGTATATTTATGGCTACCCGAGGCGTATGACCCCATTGGAAAACCTCTACATGCTCTTGCCATGGTCATCTCCCTCGTCTTTGCCGGCATGTTGCCGAAAGTCTTCGCCCCTTCCGACTTCTCTACAGAGGGCATCACCTCCATGCCACAGCTCGCTGACATGCTTGCGAATATGCCGTGGGAGGGGCGCGAGAAGAAGGGTACTACAGAGAGCCCGCCCTTCATCACGATGGTCACTGCGTTCATTATCGCTATCATGGACAAGGGATCGCCATTCCACAGATGCAACGAACCAGCACATAAGAAAGCGTTCATCAGCAAACACAGTAAGCATACCACCGCTGCTTGCATGACCAATACAATGATATACAACTGTTTCTGTTTCAGCATCTAAAGGAATAAATCTGATGAATGTTTTCCTGCGATTCCGTCTTGCTCGTCCCCTTACTTCAAAGGTCTCTAAAGGGGGCCAATTATACCGGGACATTTGCCCCATCGGCGACGAAGAAATCAAACAAAAATGGGACGACGTAAAAAGATGTTTCATCGAAGGCAAGGAGTATGGATCTTTCAACGCTGTTGTTATCCTTGCCGGCGAACACACTGCGCATCACCTGCTGAAAGAACAATGGGTCAGCACCCGCGGATTTGTGAACTCCGTCACCAGGCATGAGAGCAACTATGTGCCTGATCAACAACTGGAAGACGACGACGAGCTGATGGTCATCCAGGATCCGAGGAGTGGTAGGGCAGCTGCCAACAGACGACGGATGACGTAATGTTGACACTTAGCACAACAATATTATTAAGTAATATACTCCAGGAATTTCGTTGCTCCGGCGCGGCTACCTATGTCTTGTGCTCAGGCTCCCTACTTCCAGAAGGTTTTCCACCAAGTGTAATCAACAGAAGAGCATGAACTCACAGATGTGCAGATATGATGCTCCAATTTGGTATGCTTTCCACTTGCCTTCACATGCTCGATCAGTGTTCCTACAAGACCAAGCAAGTAATATGAGTCACTGGCATGCATTGGTCCAGTTTACGCAACATGGTATGGTTGTGTGCTCCTGATTTTACATGTTTTTTTTAAATGGGTAAGGGTTAGGGATGGGTTCTAGATACCCTAATTGGAAATTTAGCCCCTATTATACATATTTCTCACATCAAGGCGAATAAAATAGCATCTGATATAATACAATACTCTATAATTCCCGCAAATCCACGATATCTTGATTTGCGGGAATATTTTTAAGTGGATATAACACGACGAGAATATGCCGCAAATGCACAATATCTTGATTTGCGGGAATATTT
>JBBPOE010000215.1:0-39605 GCA_038091295.1 Tylopilus felleus | reverse complement strand
AAGTAGGCCAACTTGCTTGTCTCCCACGGTCTCTTTCCAGGATCTACCAGAGGCATCTGAGTCAATGCTGCGGTGGACTCTGGTGTGAGGGCTGGAAGAGACGAAACAGCCGAGAACATGCTTTCCAGCTGGTCAGGGACCTGGCTCAGCTCGGGCAGTTGGGATGATTGCAGGAATGACAACTGATCTAGTTGTTTTTCGCTTCTGACGGCCCGAGCTGCAGACGTCCTGAGAAATCGAGCAAGCAAACGCTTCAAGCGCCGTTGCTGTCGACACGCAAGAGAAGAGAGATTAATCAAAGGTCACACGAAAGTCAATTTGATAGACTTGCCGCATCGATCTTTTTGCGTAGCTCGTCAATCTCTGACATGAGCTCGGGTTCTCTCTCCGGTGGATAAGTGAGATCAAGACCTTCTTGGTGAGGCACAACGATGGGCAGATCGGCAGGGATGGCAAAGATATTGCGCAGGGACCATGTTTCGAAGAAGTCAAAGGCGATGTCTGTATGGTACTCGAGTAGAGTCTGAAATGCAACCAGCCCTTGCTCGACTTCCTGTGTGCTGTCCCAGTCCTCGTTAATTCTCTGTTCACGATCGGTTGCCCAACGGAACAGGAACTCCTCCAGACCATCAACGGCATTGGTGATGGCTTCGTTGGCAAAGTTGATGATATCGTCGAGAAGAAGCTGAGGGGAGAATTGGAGTATTTCGGGGAGTAGGACGGAAGGAACGGTCGGTCCCTGAGGCGCGCTCATCGTGGATCACCACCAACCGCGTCGATGACAACAAACTGAAAATACGAGTACACAACGCGTCCCTTCACGCGCTTCAATTGGTCGTCGACCAAAACCGTCCTACCATGGCCAACAGCGGCTGGACAGTCGACTCTAGCCAAGCGCTCGTATTGTCCTTGGGTGAGTAGCTAGTAATCACTCGTACAACACCCTAGAAATCCGTGTGACTGTAGTGCGCGCACAAGAAGACAAGCAAGCACTTGGAGATGACGAGTCCTACGAAGGATTCCACCCAACATTCACGTACCCAGTGAGAGCATCTCAGAGAGTTCCAGGACACAGTTCTGATAGCCACTAAACAGATATACGGGGAAGACGAGAAGATATATGGCTACCAGGATCTCGTGATTGACGTACGAACATTTTGTCGTATCTTCTTCAACGTGGTTAACATGGACACAGTTCCGCTTCGCATCCGGGTCTCTGGCAGAGTTGTTGTCAATTCGCTATGCAGGAAAGCTCCCATCATCTTCAACAGTTGATGACGTAGAGGGTATCCTCGGTTCATTCATTCCTCCAGGTACGTACTTTTTCTGGCACTATGCGATCAAACTTTGCACAACGCTATGCAGGATATGAAACAGAAGAAGAAGCCTTTCTCACCCGCGTCGAGAAGGATGCTACGACCTTCCAGCCTATTGGGAAATGCATTCATTCATACACACGCCGTGCACCGAGCTTATCATCAGGGGAGGACGATGTAGAGTATGAAGTGTACCATGTAAGACTCATCCGTGCATGACTCTACTTGGATGTCTGAATGTTATAGGCTACGTTCGAAGATTCTGGTTTCAGGGAATACCACAGGAGGATGCAGATATTTATACTGCTCTATATCGAGGCAGGCTCGTTTATCAACGAAGAAGAGGATGGCTGGGAATTCGTGATGCTGTTAGTGATCCACTCTGCTCTCACTGTCTGGAACGTTCGTGACCTTACTTACAGGTACGAAAAGCGGAAACGGAGGGATGGAACTGCGACATATCATTATATCGGTTATTCATCGCTGTACAACTTTTACTGTTTCCCAGAAAAAGTGCGGTTGCGATTGAGGTAGGCCACTATACTCTTGTCGCACTTGGCCCACTCAACCCAATTCATCCATGAATAGCCAATTTGTCATTCTTCCGCCGTACCAGAGGCAAGGTCATGGATGTAAGTGGCTGTCCAATAAAGGCCTTTCGCACACCAACGTTCCTCTGTAGCCGAGCTCTACACCGCGATCTACAAGTTCGTTTTGTCGCGTCCTGATGTGTCCGAGTTGACTGTGGAAGACCCAGCGGAGGCCTTTGAGGACTTGAGAGATCGGAACGATCTTCGAATGCTCCTCGCAAACGAACGGTTCATGTCTGAAGGCTTTGGGGCTTCAAGTGTGGCAGCTTCCCATGGAGGTGGTCGTGTCCAAAAGGTACGGTCTCGCTTACGGGGTGGCACACAAAGTGCCTCTGGAGGTACGAAGAGCCGAGGAAAGATGGGACCACCCGTAGACAGAGCATGGTCAGAGAAGTGGCGCAAAGATCTTAAGATTGCTGGCGTAAGAATGCTTCTCACTCTTGGATAAATCTCTCTGACCGACCCCGGTTGTAGAGACAATTCCTTCGGCTTGTGGAGATGCTCATCATGTTGCACCTTGACCCCACGGACGTACAGAGCACGAGGGCGTTCCGACTGCAAGTCAAGGAACGGCTGTACCGCTTCAATTTTGTGAGTGAATGATTGGCCGTTCGGTGTCACACGCTCAAGCGCTGGTCACCTCCAGGAAATCCTAGCTCAGATGGAAAAGGAGGAACGACTACAGAAATTGGAAGAGACCTTCCAAAGTGTCCAAGAAGACTATAAGAGACTGTTAGCTATGGTCTAATGAGGATTCACGGACAGGGCCAAGGCTCCGTGATGCGACCTACGAGTGCAGGTGGTTTCCGAGTGAAAACAAAGTTAATGATACAATAAATAAACACCAGATGACACAGCAAAAAGGTAGCAGATACACAAGATCTATTATGTCAAGGCTTGAGATGCACGATCCCACCATGGAAAGTATGCTAGATCATGAAAAGTGAAAGACCCCGACTGTGTTGCCAAAGCCAGCTACACCCAACGAGTGGGACACCTGGAATGCTACAACCCGCGTGAATGGTAAACGAGGATAGTCTTGATTGGTTGACGATGAGGGAGTTGGTGAGGATGAGGGGAGATGGTCGTCGGATAAGGAGGATATCGCCGAGCTTCGAAAGACGGAGGTGACGAGTTCGTAAGACCAGCATTCCCATCGGTCCAGAGCTGCGCATGTCAACCCAGCGGAACGCATGGTCGAGGTGGGAGAAGGAGTCGTAGCCTTGTTGCCGCCTTGTGAACGGGATATACGTTGTATACCCACAACCCTGCTTCCCACGACATCCCATCCACCCCGATCGGAGGTCGCTTCACCAACTTTGACCACTTTGATGTCTGTCCGAGCTGACGAGCGGTCAAGCGGCCCAAGGGGATAGCCCGTCTCACATTCATCTACGGGTGTGAGCGTTTCAGACGGACGGCGCAACAATAACAATTCTTTCTCGGATGCCCTCCGAGACAATATTCCATGACCGGAAACGGGAAATGAAGGAGCATCCAAATCGGACGAAGTGCTCGCAGAGGAGAGTCTCCTGGGGAATGGGGATGAAGAAGCAATACTACTGCTCCGCGAGCGCCGCACTGAGCCGAGGATGGTGCACGCTTGCGGAGCATTTCCTGGACAGGAACAGCGTCTCGATTGCGAGGGAAAATAAGCTCGATAAAAAGTGATCACCTGCCCAACGGAAAGGGTAGCCACCAGACTGTCTATTGGGGGTTCTCCACAAAGGTGACAGGTCTCCAAGCGGATAGGCGAAAGTCGCAGTTGATCGACGGCTCCATGTGGTTCGTCGATGACCAACAGGCATTCGGAAGATGAGGCGTCCCATAACGAAACCACGCCGGCGTCTGTAGCTACGCCGATGATGGTCTGCTCTTCGTCTGCCACTTTCAGTTGGCAAGCATAGACTTTTGCAACGTGGTCAATCGGGTTTCCTGCAAGTAGACTACACCGCACGTGCGGCGTTTCTAGAGTGTCGTTGAATTCCGCGACTTCTACTGAACCGTCGTCATGGGAGAACACCACAAGTAGACAGCCCGTCGATTGCATTGATATGATATTGGCCCGAAGCACAGCTGAAGACGAAACCGGTTCGACAGGATATGAGGATGGATGAGGAACAAACTTCCATTCCAGGACGGTCCCGTTTCCGTAGCATACAAGAACGGGCGGGGGCTCGCGTGGTTGAGAGCTTGACAATGCCTTTTGATTTGGGGTGATTGAAGACGGACGAGAAAAATGGAGCTCTGTTACTCCCGAAGTGTTGTCCGGGGGCATCAACGGTTTGCAGCGTTTGACATTCTTCCCGGAAACAGCGCAAACGTAAACAGTTCCCGAAGTATTTCCGAACGCGAGGAAATCACCCCTGTCGTCTAGGGCGAGCACAGAGACCGTTTCCGTAGTAGACGGATTGTACGATCTGACGACTACCGGTTCCGTGTCCGTCGTGCGCCAAAAGCTCACTTCGTTCTGTAGGCTGACCGCCGCGATAGCTTGTCCATTTTCGCTCGCTGCCAACAATTCTACGTCCGTAGCAAATCCACGTGGTAACGTCGAAAAAAGGATGTGGTCGCGGAGAAGAGCTTCAGTTTGCCCCGATACCGCCTTTCCGTCATCTCGGTTTCGCTGAGCTTCCAAGAGCTCGGCATCCTTCAGTAGGTATAGAAGCAGCGCGTAAAGGGGTAGAATCGTCAACGCCATAGGAACTGGGAGAATTTTGACGAGCCAGAGCATGATATCCAATGTTGAAGTCGATGACCGGAAGCTTTGTTGAACACTCTGACTGACTGTGCCAGCTGGCTGGAAAGCGACAATAGTGGGTACCTCTACTCGCAGATGAACGAGAGGATGCTCTTCAGGATTGAGAACCTTCCATAACCACCATGATGGATCTTGGGTTTGATTGAGGGATTGCTTGGTAAATACGGGGAAGGTGGGAGAAAAGGTGACAGCAAGATCGGTATCATACACACTTGGACGGGTGAGTACATAGAGCGTAGCGGTGGTTGCCAGGAGCTGGTGTAAGGTAAGAAAGCGTCTTAGACGATGCGAGGTGGAAAGGACCCACCAGCAAAAGACTTATATGTGTAATAGCGCGGCCCTTGAGCATGACTTTGAGCTGATAGGTAACACGTTTTTGCCAGGAAGTAGGTGTTGACGGAAGTGTTTCTTGATGTACACTTGCCACGACTGGAGTCAAGCTCGGATTTTGTCTGATAAGCTCCTCCAACTTCGAGTAAAGCGTCAGGGGACCAAACAATCACCAACGGCAGAAAGACCACTCGCCTCTAATCGCTGAATATCAATCGAAAGCACAGCCAAGAAAAAAGTATGTGCTAGGAACCAATGAGCCACCAACACCACTACCGCAAACGTGCAAAATTGGCTAATGGCACCAGTGGAACACCGCGCGATGATTCCTAGCACGGAATTGTAGCCCACGACCTTGAGAGTGTTGGATGATCCAGCGCGACTCAAGCCTTCTGCTATTCTCTCTTTGACTGGTAGGGTGACGGACGTTTTCGTGACTGCGTCGACCTGCGAGAATGAAATAAGCCAGAGAATTGCAGTAGAAACCTGACTCAATACCAAATTAAACATATTCTCTGCTCCGACAAAGATAATAACAATAGGTAACAGACTCCTGGCATCTTACAATGAGAAACCACAACACATAAAGACACGTTCTGAACGTACCAGGGGACCATGGTGACTTTGAAGCGCATTAGTGAACAGACGCTGAGGCTAGTAATGGTACTAGCAGCGATCTCGAAGAGAGCTGTGAATGTCAGGCCGATTCGATTGTGGACTCCATTCATGCGCTTCATTGACCTCCTGACATACGCAAAAAATATTCCATATGCAAGATAAACGAACGAAGAAATGGACGAGAAACCTTGCTTCTTCGAAAGTCCGTGGTCGTACTAATAGACATCAACATCCAGTCAGTAAGGAGGAAGGAAGCCAGACTGACCTCGAGGGCGATAAGGGTTGGCTCGATCGTCTCGGTAAAGGCGTCGTTGCCTTGTGTGAGGTTCTTCAAAATATCGAGCCAATTATCATGACTAGCTTTGATCAAGCAGTCGGTTTCAGGAAAAACGAAAGTGTGCACGAGGAATTTTGCTGAGTCAATGTGCGCCGTAGTTCTTTCGAGAGTCCGTCCAGCGAGAACCATCTGAGGTGTTATAGGAATCCCAGCCACAGAAGCACCATCGTAATTTTTGAGAGTGCTGGGAATGTTTGAGTCCGATCGCAGACGTGCTTCGTCGTGATTCCAAAACGCAAGAGGACTGAATACAACACAGTCATGTGTACCTGCCTCAAGACAAGGCACCCCTTGGGACTTGACACGCTCCAATATTCGCCGTTCAAGTTGCAAGGCAGACAGTAGCGTTTGATTTGTCAAAGCACCTGCGTCGTTAACGGTGCTGCTGTGTATCAAAATGCGCTCCACTCGGAGCGTGCGGTCGGAGCCACAACGTGCGCGGATCAGCTCGTCGTCCAATGTTTGGATGTTAAGTTGACCCTGCCAAAAGTTTTGAAGGTCTCGGAGAGCGTCGCTGCCGAAAGCGACGTAGTCGGCAAGAAATGAGTCGACGACATCTGATGTAGATGCGAGACGCGAATACGATGGTGTTGAGGAATAAATGGCCAGTGCAGGATAAGAGAGAGATGTGATGACCACCGCGGACACGAGAATAAGACGAATCTGGTGGGTTGCACAATGTCTGTACCTGCGTTAGGAGCATCAAACACAGATGCGGCGAGTTTTGTACCCACATTCCGAAAGACCGCAAGGAGGTGTCTGCCAATGTCCGTATGCGTTGGTAGGCAACGGCGGTGGACGAAAACAAGTCTTGTCGTGCCATGCGAAACGATATTCGACGGCTGTTCAGCTCGCCGAGTGCATGCTATGGTCGTGGTTGAGTGGGTCGTCACTAAGCCCGAGCATGACATGACTCCATTGACGGAGATACTCTGTCCTCACGTGACAGTATTAAAACGCCACCGAGATACAGTAAAAGTTACAGTCTTCGTCCTACTCTATTGCACCTCATTGGCGATAGACGCGAATTCTGAATCCATAGCTAAGTAGATCAGATCATGTGGTAAATCGTTGTCCCTCGACTTCGCGCTTTCAACTCCATCTTCAACTATCCAAGAATGTCGCGTTGCTGTTCTCACCGCGATGCTTGCGCAAGTTGTACCAAGCCGTGGAATCGCGTACGATAGTCATCGGCATAAAGGAGGATGACAAGCCCGCTTACAAAGTCCCTAAACAACCAAAGGTACCTCAGCATCAAATCTCAAAAAAGGAATAGAAAATCCAGACCAGCTTCGCACGAGTGAGCGGATGGGATAGTCGAGAACCTTCGGGATTCTTGTTTGCACGAGAGTTGGCCATCTGTCACTAACAATTGCCTTTGGGTTCGTCAGGGCGCGTAGACCCTCAGGACCACCTACTCAAACATTCAGAAATGCTATGTCGTCCACAGGCCGGCTCAGCTCACCAAAACGACCATAACCACTCGATTTCGTTCCTCCGAATGGAAGATCCTGGCTGTAGGGGGGAAGAAGTCAACAAACGATGCTAACCTGAAACAATGGCTTGCTAGCTTACTTCAACTGTATATAATTATCAGAACTCATTGATTAGCAATCAATGATTGGAACTCACATAGAAAACTCCGAAATCATTGATAGAGACCATTCCACACTCTAATTCTCGAGCAACTTCCAGGCACAGGTCTTGATGGGGTCCGAATACACTGGCTCCAAGGCCATATTTAGTACCGTTAGCAATCTTGATAGCTTCTTCGATATCATCGTAGCGGATGAGCAAGGCAATTGGTGCAAACACTGATTTTTCGATTGTTAGCGTAGGAACACGTGCTAGCAATGAGCTCACGTTCTGTCTGCGCAATCCTTGACTTCGGGTCAACATCACCGAGGACCGTTGCCGCAAAGTATGCGTTGCCAGCCGACGAAGGATGGAGATACTTCTTCCCCCCAACAGCCATTTGAGCACCCGCTTCATGAGCTTCGAAAATGAAATTTTCGAGCAAGTCAAAGCGGTCACTCGTAAGCATGGATCCGCAGTCGACTGTATTAATGTACCCTTCTCTTGATGGTGCTAAAACAGAACCAACGCGCAACTTCTTGACCCGCTCCGTCAGGGTTTCATAGAGCTCGTCAAACTGCTCTGAGTGTACAATCAGGCGTTCAATACCAATGCAATTCTGACCGGCATTTTGGCTGAAGAAAGTTAAATGATGATCAACGTTACACAAACGATCGAACTCACAAAACACCACGCATCCAGACACTGGCCCACCTCTGGATGTCGGTGTCAGGGAGAATGATAGCCGGGTCCTTGCCACCTAGTTCAAGTGTCACAGGGATAAGATGTTCTGTAGCAGCCATGGCCACCTAAACTCCGGTGAGTAATTCATCAATTCATCACGCGTATGTCTAAGCATCAGTACCTTGCGTCCAATTTCCTCGGAACCAATGAACGTGATATGTTTGATCAAAGGTGATTTGGTTAGTACCTCTGCTTTGTCGGGCCAGCAACAAACCGTCTAGAAATATGCTCAGAAGCAGCTGATGAACTGGAGACATTGACCAACCTGGAGTATATCAGCGTCGTGGCCACAGGCTTCAAGCGCCTTGTGTATTGCCCCGACGAACCAGTCGGTAGACCATACGACGTGTTCCGAACACTTCAGAACAATAGCATTTCCGGCAAAGATAGATGCAATGATTGGTGACCAGGCATTGTGCAGTGCTGAAGGCTCATATAAGAAAACACACTGCATGGTACGCGAGTCCACTCACGGTAGTTCCAAGATACAATGGCACAAACCACACCCTTGGGCTCATAAACAACTTGGGACTTCTTGTAACTCAGCAATAAATTTGAATATCTTGTCTCGGTTCGTAAAGCACGTTCTCCGTGGTTGATTAACCACTCGAGTTTCGAGCATGTCGTCAGAATCTCGCCGAGGGCAGCATCGATTACTAAAGGAAACTAGTTCATCTCCATCCCTTTTTGGAGAGTGCAGGGCTTACAAGTCTTTCCCGTATCGCGGCACGCGACTCTTGCGCATGCTTCCTGGTTTTCGACGAGCCATTTGAGCAAACTCCGCATCACCCTGCGCCTCTCAGCAAAAGTGGTTTGTGCCCATGAAACCTGGGTTTGCTTCGCTCGCTGTATCTTCGTCTGGATTTCGCGCTCGTTGTCCGCTATGACTGTCTTGATGTGTAGCGAGTTCGCGGGGTCGTAACACGTGATGTAATCTCTACCGCCCATGAAATGGTGAGGGAGAAGGTCAGGTTCGGTGAGATGCGACGTGAGGCTTGCGTTATGAATCCTCAGAGATTGCCATTGAGGGTCTGCAGCCTGACAGAATAGAGTCAAACAGGAAGTATAGAACGAAAATAGACGGCATACTTCGGGCGGATTGTGTCTGAAAGGCACGGCACTGTTGTGCGCCTTTTGGTAACGATCGAAGACTAACCAGATTCCGAACGCGGAGAACACGGTCAGAAGGTACAAGACCTCAAGTACACTAGCCTTTGGATCGTTTTCAAGCCACAAGTTGAGGGTACGTAGTGGATGAAAGATGGCGAAGAGAAATGAAGGCATCACTGCTACTCGCGCAGTCGGCACGGACGCGTAGCTGGTGAATTCGAGCAGTTGAGGGACAACTCGAACTCAACACCATGAAAATTCCATTTTAGTCGGTGACGCGATCACGTGATTCAAAATTGACATCTTGCGTTCCAACAGCCACGCTTCGGCTAACCATTAAATACAAGGACAGTAGTATTTTACAAGCATAGCGCATAATGTCTCATTATCATAGAATCGGCTCATAGATACAGACCATGTCGCCCACGAGAGGGAGGGATGCTGCAAGATGGTTCAATAGATACAGAAGACATTCAGTTTTTACCGCGTTGACCAGCCAATAGTGCTAGGTAACCTACCTCAACTTCAGCTGGGGACCTTCTCTTCTCTGCCATGTTCCAAATGGGCCTCCCGAATGTGACGAAAGATGTTTTTGCGTTGAACTGATCTGTAACAACCCTTCCACCCGCAGGAGATCTTAGCTGTCTTCTTTGTTTCCTTGACATGGCAAGTCCGGAAATGTTTCGGGGTCTTGCACGAAACCCCAGCACCACACATCTTTGATGTATTCTCACTGATCCATTGACAAGGCTTCACCGCATTGCATGGGTCAGCCATCTGTGTTGCAGGTAGAGATGTATCTGCTTCTATCAAAGACACATGCAAAATTTCACTCATCTATCACGTGTTCGATAAGCGTTCAAAGAAAATGAGTGAATGTAGCTTACTCACATTCGATTCACAAGCCTCGTCACCGAGATAATCTTCTTCCCGAGTGCCACGATTTTGTGCCTGGCACTCGTTCGCCTGTGAAGGCATGAGAACTCAAATACAGGATATATTATTGAAAACCACCAACCCAGGGTCGGCCAGAGGAGGTCACGCGCGTCTCGTCCAGCGCATGACATAGCTCACTCTGGTATGGAGGACACATGGTTTCAGTAATGGGGGAGGGGAGGCAGATAAAGAAACGCGAGTGGGTACGTTGATGTGAGTGTGTGCGCTGATGTGAGTACCCTAAAGTGCAGAGCAGGTGAGTACGTTGATGTTCAAGCGAGCTAGATGGGGCTTTTTATACGTTGAAAAAGACTCCAGAATCCTCGCCATGGCCGCCTTGGACAGTGGGACTTGGAGTGCAGAAAGATGTGCAACGTGTGTGTCGGGAAGATGTAAGTCCGGGAAGCTGGATTCATTCGCTCGACTCCGATAATAAGAGGATGGAGACTGGAAGACTCCAGAGTAGTCGGGGAAAGGGTCTTAGGTAGAGATCGACCTTGTCGTCATTCTCGAGGAGCGCGGGTAAATAAAAGAAAAGGCGACTAAAATTGTGTTGTGCCGCCAGTTTTGATGGAAAGTGGATGCCAGCTGCCTTGAAGCACTTCCCCGAGAGGGCCAACATGTCACTGGAGGTCGGGTGGAGACAAATACAACAAGATACCTGGTCATTTTTGACTAAATGAATACTCCAGGGCAGGAGGAAAGAGAAATGGGGGAACCTTGAAGCTTGATCGGAGGGGGTATTGGCAGCGCCTGTAGGGTCTGGATCCGACATTACTTACAGCCGTTTGCAATAATAATTGCATCACGGAGTGCCGCTATCTCACCTAATTCAAATTTTATCTCCGTAAGCTCCGGTACAGTAGCAAAATGAAGAAGGGAGGCATTGGTATACTTCTGGTCAGAAAACTTTGTGAATATGTCCGCAGAGAGATCATATGTTGTGCAAAAGTCAGCGAGAGACATATTCGGCCCAGGAGCACGCGTAGCTGGTAAGAGTTGGTTGCTGCCAGTGAGGTTGCCAGTGGTTGGTTCATTGCGAGGTTGGGCTGCCACAGACGGGCGATGAAATAGACCAAGAACCTCATTGCCGATGCTAAAATCGAACACGGGAGCGGCAGCCTGAGCTGGATTTCTCGTCATCACAAAAACGTGCACCCACGTGATCGGAATATCAGGTGATCTTGCCTGTCTGAGCAACTCAGGAGCGAGCGTGCCGCCGGTGTGGAGCGTGTTTTTGCCCGCCTCGGCAACTCTCCTAAGGCTGACGAGGACCGTGCCGCGGCTGTAGAGGACCGTTATTGGTCATCGATCGACAGCATCGGGCTGCTCTGCTTTTTTCGTTTTCTGTTCAAGTTCGTTTGTCGCCCAAACGAACGTCAAGCGGGTCATGCCGAGTCATTCCGTTACATCGCTACAACGTCTCTTCGTCTCGCCAACGGGAAGATCGAGCCACGATCATGCACATGCCCATTGCGCTCTGATTTTGTCATCCGAACGTTGGGTCTGTGCGGGAGCGTGCCCCTGCCACCTGACCAGCGCCTCCTGCTCTGTGCATGCGCAGCTCGATCGAGTGCCTCTTTCGCACCCGACCCTCGATGAGCGAAACCGTGGCTTGGGCACGGGGGTACCCAACCCTCGACGAGTCAAACCGTGGCACGCTTAGGCTGGGATGCACTTCTTCCATGGGAGCTTGAGCGAGCCCGTCATCGTGTCAGCACAGAGACCCCTACCGGGTCCGTGCAAGACCGTGCCCTGCCGGAGCGTGGTGATCGTGATTGGTTGATTGGTTGATGATGACCGTGACTGTCTCTCCTGAGTAACTTGATGTGTTCGTCTCTCTCTCTGTCAATCTGATCTTGACCTACCTCTTTGTGGCACGTTGTCTGTTCTGGTTCACGACCAAAGAATGGTTGATGCTTATTGGATCCTGTTCTGCTTCACATAGTGTACAAAAAAAAAAGCTGCTTGTAGATCACAATACATTTTACCCCTCCGTAACACGTCCAAAGGTCTCTGCACACTTGTAGAGTGTAAGGACAAGACGCGATACAATTTCTAGCTAATTGTCCATTTCCTAACCAATCACAAATTTGCCACGGCTGTAAAATTTTATAAGTGCGCCAGGAGGCAGTCCAAAATTCATGGAGTCCTGACAAACCTCTAATCAAGCTCCAGGGTTAGATGGTCAGTGGAAAAGCAGAGGGCACTCTTACTCCTTTCCACAACCATATCTGCCTTCCTAGAAAGGTCTAATTAACAAAATCACAGGATTAGATGTGTTAACAAACCGTACGTTCTTATTCACAGGTGAGTTCCGAAAACTTGAACCAGCCGCCGGATGACCCTACCGCTTTCCACCTGTCTGGCCGTCGATGGCGTCTTGGAGCAGAACAACAGACCCCAAAGTCGTTGGCAGTCAGTCGTTTGCTCGCGAACATGGCTGGATCAGAGCCACCAGAACAGATAAGATGATACGATGGTGAGATTCTGTCGCATCAGTTTCTGATCAGCTTGAAGGTCGTTGATGCCGTCAACTAGTCCCCAGATCTGGACAGCACACTGTCAATGTAATCCATGCATGGCGAAAAGGTGACGGAGAAAGCTACACCAATTTTGATGTTGTAAGACTTTGATGCTTGCCCCAGATTAATGATGATTGTACATTGTAACGAGAGCAAGGCAAGCCTCGAGAAATCCGAAATATGGCGATAGTCGAATCTTCTCGTCTATGAGCTTCGGACACGTGGACTTGATATGTAGCAAACTCCAACGCGAAGAGATCTCATTTCTCCAACACATAAGCTCGCAATGGTCAGGCAAGAAGGGGACGGAGGCAACTGAAGTCCCATTTACCGGATTGCCTCGTTCTTGGTTGGCAAAGCGGGTTGGCTAATCACTTACCATCTACACATCTTGATCTAATCATTAGCGAATGCTAATTTTCATTCCAATCTCAGAACTGACATGCATCACCCACCTCCTGAAATCCAGAGTAGCATCCAGGGCTAAGACCGGCCTACACTGCCAGTACAAGCCAGCCCAGTGAACACTTTAGTATCTTCGCAGTGGAGGAATGCTAGGTATCGAGCGTCAGGTGTGCCACCATTGCGCCAACAATGGGCATTCATTTCAGAGCAAGCACCCATACTGAGGAACAGCGGATTATCAGATATCAATTGTGCATGATGAAGGAGTACTGATGAATCCGGTGCTTACCAACGACTGGCTGACCCCTTTCAAGTTAAAGGGCGGAGATCGTATGCCTTTACAGACACTGTGGACCCTTCGAACCCCAACAAGGTAACCCCAGATCTGCTTGCGGACCACAGGTATCGGACATTTTCATTTCGTGTTGGTACCACCCTGGGGCTGCGGAACTTCTTGCGCAGCTCTGCATCGTGGTGCAAGCAATGATGGTGGAGCTGATGGGTTCTCGTCAACCCTCGTCTGCTTCGGTTGTTGACCACAAAAACTAGTCATTGCTGAAGGGAGGCAGATGCAAAGTAGTCGAATATCTTGTTCTGTGACTGTGATGGTGCGGAGCATCGCGGGTTGAAGCTGTCTCAGTCTGCCTCCGAATTTCGGACCCGCGAATTAAAATAGTATGTATGACGTTCAACTTCAATCAAGTCCAGCCTCGAGTACTGACACGCGTCGTCGTCAGGTCGGTCAAAGCGCGAAAGCTGGAAGACATCTCTCTGCGAAAAGGACGGTGTGTCCCCCACCTCTTCCAATCGAATTTAATTTGTTGTGAATGTTCACTACAGGGTCGGAGTCGAGAGCGCTGGGTTAAACTTCAAGAAGCTTCAAGTTGAAGGTCTGGACCCTCCTTGACTCGATATGGACTTTAATATTGCTACAAGTGATCTCGACAGATTGGCTCACAAGGCCAAGAAGAAACAGGACGAAAAGTCGAGCTAAAAGTGACAGTGGACGTGGAATATCGTACAGTGATATTGTATGGGCGACCAGCAAAAATTTTGCGCTGAGTGCTGGCGCTTCGTGACTCTCTCGAGTCTAAATTAATCATCTGTATAGGTAGCGTCGTTTTTGTACAATGCACAAATGATAACGACACAGTGCTGATAAGCTTTAGCTCACTCAGTACTCACTGGCAAGAAGCATGTGTTCTGTCGTTGTGATGTAATACACTCTACAAACGCGTGGAGATTTTTGCTGACGGTCCTGGACATTGTGCATAGTCTGAGAATGACTTGTAACACTTGACAAGCGGTTATAGCCAGCCTTTGGCCTTTTGCTGACATGCCCCTTGAGTCTCTTATATGGCTCTTGTTGCATCTAAATATGACAATCATCCCTACCACGAGTGCCGGTCGTATGGATACAAGTATAGTACATTATAATGACAGTACGAGGAACATAGTGCTGGACGACGTAAGGTGTCAGTGCCCCTTGTCTCTGGTATGGTTTAGATGGGACTCTCGTATGTGGCGCGCAAAGTTTTTGCGTACAGGTTGCGCCTGACAGCCTTGCCATCTGCAGCCGATAACGCAACTTTCGTGTATCATCTTGATCCCATGGATCTCTTTGAAGTGCGCTGGTACATTTTCGCACGAGATTTCAACACCGCAAACCTGAAGGGGGCCATCGCGCCACTGACAAAATGCTATAGGGCATGGTGCTCGGTTATTCTGAGCTGCGGGCTGCACCTGTCGTACAGGTCAGTCTATAACTTGAAGGTGATAAACTGATAATGTAATTTGCGAACATTCACGTGCTTGGCATCGGAATCATGATGTTCGTTGGCCTGTAGAATGCTTCAGAAGATAAACATCGAAAGGTGTCTTAGAACATACAACAGCACTAGGTGTGTCAACAACGGCATGATGGTGCACCGAGTCCGGTGCGGCGAACGCCTCATCTGCAAGGAATTGTATTGCCTGATCGCCAACGTTCAATAAACGGCGATGGTGAGTGAAAATATCCGCTTACCGCCTGGACATCTACACCGGAAACATGATCGTCGGTCGTGGCGTCGTAGTTAACCTGTGGAGTTCTCCAGAGTATGAATGCAGACGAGGTCAACAGAACGCACGGAGGAACTCGGTTTGGCAAGCATGTCGCGATAGCCGCATTCCATGTCTAGTAAATGACACAATGCGCACCGGTCTAGAGACATCAGTCGTGACAGATCATGATGATGAACTATGAGCTCCTTATACCCTCTGTACCTTCCAAGAGTCTCAAGTATCATCGTGACTGTTGGAGGGCGGGAGCATAATATGTCATGATGGAGAGCGGAGGGGATGGCGAAGGTCTGGAGCGCGGGACGGGTCCAACGATAAGCGTTGGAACGCCTGTCCAAGGGTTGGCTATCAGCACGATATTTGGGCACTGCCAAATGAAGTGCAAAATCCTAACCAAAGCTAACCGTCATCGTGCCAAGGCACGAGCTGTGATCCGAAGTGGTCATTTTTCGTGATGATATTTGGACGGTAGAGAAAGCAGACTTCAGGACCGCTCCGGAGTGGCCACCTAACGACTCGGTTGGCTACCAGACCGCTCCAAGGTGAGATGGCTGACAAAATCATCAAAATGGGAAAGTGAACAACTCAAATACTTTCAGGAGCGCGGCGGTAGGTGGCCAAGGGTCTTCCGAAGAGCCGTTTGATCTTGTTTTTTCTCAGCGGAGTGCTTTACTCAGCAAACTTGGTTAAATTTTTGAAGGGCCGCAGTGCTGGAGGCTGCCATGGAGGGGTTGTGCAACGTGGACAAGCTGGACGACATGCACCGTTTCGTTTAGTACTAGGTCCCACCCAAGAAAATTTAAATAAACGCCTGTGTTACGAAATGCTCAGAAATAGCATAGGTGGGAGAAACTTGCGATACTGCTTCAACATTCACAGCATAGTTTCAGGGAAGAACATCTCGTCCACCTTTCTAGGTTTCCAGCACTCGGTCGGAAATGGACATCGAGATCGTTGACTGTTTCCTGGAGTGTCTGATGTGGTCCATGCATCGGTTAAAAACAGTAGGTGGTCGCACTGAAAACCTGATATGATGCCAGCGTACGTGTATTCACGGCTTGAAGGCAGCCCAGGTTTATTATCCAGAATCTGGTTCTCCTCGAGAGATCGGAGGCATCGCGAAGATCGAGGGCGTTCCCACCTGTCGATGAAGATCATAACCACATGAGGCAAGCGTACATCCAGATTGAATACATGAGCTCTCACCCCTCTATAAAAATAAGCATGCGATGGCCACGCGATGCTGGGTCCAAGGCAGTAATAGATCTAGTCAGTTCAGTTTTCACCTTTCATCAGGGAGACTGAGATTGGAGCGTATCGCCGGATTGAAAAATAGAGTATCTCCGAGTCGCTCCCGAGAGTGTGGGCGGTCAATCAGCAATCCACTTCATATCTAGATTTGATCAGCAGTGATCATCACTCCTCATTCGGGCGCGAGGAATCACTCACTTGCTGGCGTCTTACGTGAAGTCTGGGGCCAAGACTGTTCCAGACGCCCATAATGGCCACCCACAATTTCAATCCAGTACATTCGCAGTAGGGACACTGCTCATCGAGCACCAGGTATGATAGCGTCGTGCCAGTTGTTGTAATAGGCACTCATCTTAGAGAAGATACCCATCTACCCACTTGGAGTCGGTCCAGTATCCAAGAGACCATGAGAATGGTTAGCCGTGTATGACAACGAACAGATTGCTCCGCGATTAAAATGCTCACCAATGAGGTTGGTCGCTTTGAAGGCCGTGGTTTAATACCGCGTCTTCCCAGCGTGCGGCGGAAGGGTGTCCTAGATCTCTTCGCAAGTTGCGGATAGGTTCTTATATGGGTATCGTCCTTGGAGTCTTTATATCTTCTGACATCGCTCTGCATTCGTTCCAGAAATTAACCTGGAAAAGATTTCCTCCGAGTCGTTCTTCATCCATTCCAATTATGGAGCACGGAAACAAATTGCTTGCAGTGCGTCGGTTCAGGAGTGAAAGGTTGGAAAGTTATTCGGAGTGAGCCGCTGACTCGGCGCTGACAGGGACCGTGACGGAATCATTACTAGTACTATTTGAACACTCAGTCTAAGGCCTCAGGTCATGGCAGGAGGACTCGCTAGGAAATTAATATCGCGGACACTACACTTTCTGTACCAGTAGTACTACCAAAGCTCGCTAGTGACCAAAGTAGAAGTAGACTACACTCTTTTCACTAGTGGTATACTACCAAAACGCTAGTGTGGCACTGACACCTAATTCAAACTCAGATTAGGACTTGGTGTCCAGCAAAAGTCAAAAGCGTACACTTCCTGCTAAGCATTGAGGGACAATAGTATCATACAAACATAAGGCAGAACGTCTCATGCTATCATATAATCAAGCCATAGACACGGACTGTATCCGCTCACGAGGGGGAAGGATGCTACGCGATGGATTGATGATGACTACAGAGTCTTGAGTTCAAGTTCTTACCACGTGGACTGCGCAACTGTGACCTACCTCGACGTCAGCCGATCTGCAGTCCTCTGGAATGACCCAGATGTGTCTCCTGAACGTGACGGTGGAAATTCTTGCGTTGAATTGATTTGCCGCACCCGCTCCAACGGCAGCAGACCTTGGTATCCCTCTCTATGTTTTTGCCAATGTGGGAGCCGCCCAAATGTACGGGAGTGGTGGTGCATGAGATCCCGGCGCCACAAGGCACCAAAGATTTCTCGTTGATCCATTGACAACGCGTCACCATTCCGCACGAATGAGCGATCTGCGTTGCAGGCGAAGATGTATCTGCTGTCGTTAATGGCACATCTGCGGAGATTTCTCTCACCTGACGCATGTTATAAATATCGTGATAACGCGTGAAAACAGTCTACTTACATTTGATTCGCAGGCAAGGGCACTGAAATGATCGTCTTTTTGGATTCCGCCATTCTCTGGCTGGAGCTCGTGCTGTGAATGTATCAGAGCCCAACCACACAGAAAGGAATTGATACGCCAACCTTGGGACGTTTATAGGTAATGAGCCTTTCGTCCAGTGCGTCCAACAGCTGGCTTCGATATGGGGCCATGACTTCAGACGGGGTTGTGATAATAATGGCGAGGGTAGTTCCAGTTTCTCAGCGATAAGTGAACGATTGATCTTATACATTTACAAAGCACTCCAAAACCCTCGCCATGGCTGTCGGACAGCGGGACATGGAGTGCGGAAGGACGTGCAAACGTGGGTGCCGGAAAGATGCAAGTCCGGAGTGCATGTTGAATGATTCATTCATTCGACTCCAATGACAAGCGAATGGAGACCGGACACCTTCACGGCAGTCGGGGAATGTAGGGCTCAGGTAGAGAACGGCCCCGTCGTCATCCTTGAGGAGCGCTGCTAAATGAAAGTAAAACGTGTCGTGCCGCCAGTCTTGGTGGGAAGCGGGTGCCAGCTGCCTTGAAGCACGTCCCCGAGAGGGCCAAGATGTCAATGGAGGTCGGGTGAAGACATATACCGGGAAATTTCGACTGCGCGAATACTCCAGGGCACGAGGAAAGAGAAATGGGAGAGCATCAAGCGGAGGGTGTGTTGGGCGTCTCCAGGGCGGTTCCGACGCTAGTCAAAATTTCATCAGTCCGGCGGAACCAATTAAGATATTGAGTAATTAGGAGGCAGTCCAATTTTTCATGGAGCCTCGACAAACCTTTAATCAAGCTCCAGGGCTACACGGTGCAAAGCGGAAGAACAAAGACTCTGACTCCTTCCTAGGCGGCCGCGATAATATTTTTAATTTGACCTTACCAGGAAACCGATATGATCCTGTCAAACTAAACCGTACTGGATTCTTATTCACAGGCGAGTTCCCAAAACCAGCCGCCCGTTCATCCTACCCCCTTCCAATGGCCTGGCCGCCAGTGGCATCTTGAAGCGGAACAGCGGATCTCGAACCATCGGCAGACAGTCTTTCGCTTGCATACATTGGTGGATAATAGCCGCCAGAACGACAAGATGAGAAGGTGGCAAGATTCTGTCACATCGGTTTCTGTTCGGCAAGGACGTCGAAACCGTTGATCAGTCCCAAGAGCTTGGCAGCACGTTGTCAATGTCGTCCGTGCATGGCGAAAAAGTGAGAGGGAAAGCCGCACCAATAGTTCAATGCTGTACGTTTCTTCAGACTTCGGTATTAGCCTCAGGTTTATGACCATTATACATTGCGACCAGACCCGGCAGCCCTCGAGAGACTGGAGACATCGCGAAAGTCTTGCCCGTCCATGAGTTCGAAAAAGCAAACTCCAATGCGAGGGGATCTCGTTTTTTACAACACATAAGTGTGCAAGGGCTATGCAAGACGGGGACCGAGGCGACTGACGTATCAGGATCCCAGTTACCCTATCGCCTCAAATCTGGTTGGCAAACCTGGCGCGCCTCCTTCAAATTTGGAAGACTCGTTGGATCGTCACTTACGATCCACGTGTACTTCCCCATCTTGATCTAATCGTTAGTGATTACCTATTCTCATTCCAATACCAGAACTCACCCGGACCACCCACTTCCTGAAACTTAGAGTAGCATTCAAGACCAAAAAAAATACTGCCAGTCAAAGCCAACCCAGTGGATAATTTAGTAACTTCGCAGTGGAGGGATCTTGCGCATGGAGCGTCAGGTGTGCCAGCATCGTGCCACCTGCTATAATGGGCATTCATTACAGAACAGGCACTCGTACTGAGGGAACGGTGAAATATCAGATATCAGCTGCTCGAGACGAAAAAGCACTGATGAATCCGCTGCTTACCAACGAGTCAGTGGTTGACCCCCCAAGGGCGGCGATTGTATGCCTTTCCAGACACCGCGAACCCTTCAAGTGCCCAAAGACGGTAACCCAGATCCTTTGCGGGCCGCAGATATGATATCGGAGATTTTCATTTGGTGTTGGTATGGTCCTTGGGCTGCGGGTTTTCTCGCGCAGCTCTGTATCCGTGTTGCAAGAAATGAGGTAGACTTGCTAGGTTCTCGTCAACCTTTGTCTGCTTTGATGGCTAAATACGAAAACCAGTCATGACTGAAGGAACAGAGGATGCGAAGTAGTCGAATGTCTTGTTCTTGACTGTGCGGGTGCGGACCATCGCGGGTTGAAGCGTTTTCAGTCTGTTTCCGAATCGGATCCGCGAAGTGAGATATGACCTCCGCGCTCAGCGAGCACGCATTATCAAGTTGGCCGAGGCGCGAAAACTGGAAGACGCGTCCCTCTGTGTCAAGGACGCGAAAAGGACGGTGTGTCCCCCCACTTCCTTGTCGAGTTTAATTTGATGTGACCCCCATCACAACAAGGTCGGAGTCGATCTAGATTGAAGGTCCGGACCTAGTAGGCATTGCCAGGAACAGCCTCGACAGACTCAGACCGCACTGGCTGCAAACTGGTACTACTCCACGAAGAAAGGAATGGCATGAAGTATCATACAGTGGATTATTTAATTCAATGTATGCACGATCAGCAGATACTATATACTGAGTACGCACTGACTCTGAGTCTAATTCAATCATTCATTCATGCACACGGCAGCGTTCTCGTATGAATTTAAAAATCACAGCGACACGCCGGGTGCTCCGATACACTTGTTCGCAGTTCGTCATGCGAAGACTGTGCGCTCTGCTCTTACACATTACTCTAGGAACACCGCACATTTTGTCGACTGTCTTGGACATGGCCGTCTGGGAACGTCCACACAAGCTATTCTTGTTTCTAGAGTATCGTATACAGCCAGCTATAGGCAACCTCGCTTGTATGCTCCGAGTCTCTCCTATGGCTCCTGTTGCGTTGACATACAAAGATAGCATTTATGTATACTGTGTATCCTAGCCATATGGTTACAAGTACAATCAAGGATTATCTGTGAGGAACGGCGTGCAGGACGAGTTAATCTATTAGTGAACACCACCTCTGATTCTGTGACCGAGGTGGATTTCACGTATATGCCTGGAAAAGTTTTTTCGACCAACGAGCGTAAAACAATCCATCCATCTACATAAGACTTCTTCCTTTTCATTCTTCCCCTTGACCCCATGATTTTGGAAGTGGATGGGGACGCCTTCACAGGAAATGGCTTTCCTGCAAATTTCAGGGACAAGGTCTTCACTATACCACAGGCAAAGTGCCTCTGGGCATGGCGCTTTTCGGCTTGTAGTCGATGGTGAGGTTGACTGCCCTTGTGGGATCTGTTGCACCTGCTGCATAGGCTCAATTAGTGTAGTGGTAAAGTGACAAGGTACATACTTCGCTCACATCTAGGTATTCATTGACCTGTAGAATACTTCAACACTAGATGAATACCAAAAGGCGTCTCAAACATACATGAATAGAATCAGCTATGACAACCGTGGCACAATCTTCAGCCCGAAGCGTCGAGTCTGGTGTGGGAGACGCTCCACTCTGGAATGTGGAGATCGGTTGCCGTTCCATGTCTGCTTCGGTAAACCGCGGGTGTTGAAGGTATTCTATCGCCTGCTCACTTATGTTCAACGAACAGCGACGGAGGGTGGAAATATTTACCTCCGCACCGAACTCTACGGGTTCTTCGACAATGATATTGTCGCGGAAATTGCACGCGATGCGCATGTCGCGACAGAAATCGCACGGCTCTGGAGCTATCAACCGCGACATATCACGATGTCAGAACGACGAGGCCGAAATCCCAGCCTCTAGTTACACTTATAGCCTCATGAGCTCTCCAAGGGTTCCAAGTATCATCCTGCCAGCTGGAAGGCGAGAGTGCAACGTGCTATAACTATGATGGAGCGCGGAGAGGTTATCCGAAGGCTGGTTGGAGTGCGGGAGATAAGTGATTAGGCAGTGGAACCGTCGGAAGGTTGGCCTTGAACTGGGTTATCGCCACCAAGAATCAGAGGCACCTAAATGAAACGTACCCGCTCGACCAAAACAGGATCCCAACCAACACTAAGCCGGCAGGCGTCCAGGCACCAGCTCTGATCCAAGGTGGCTATTTTGCGGGGTGGGAATTGAACGGAAGAGGGCTTCGCGAGGATGTATTCGTCCATCTTGGTCGAGAGCACTCCAGGTAGCCGGCGAACAAAAACGGGGAACATGTGTCGCTTGGAGCGGGTGGCAGGCAAGAATCACCCGAAGGGCCGATACGATGTAATGGAGTGGTTGCTTGTGTCAGCAGTTGGTTGAACGCCCGTGATGCGAAACTAAACTTTCTTTCCTCGCACCTATGGAGCGGTGCGTGCAACCTGGAGACGGACATCACTACGGGGAGTGCTCGTCGGGACCGGACGCTCCCGAAAAAAGAATTACTTGTCAAGGGACTTTGCTAGTGTGTGGGAGCATGAATTGACGCCGGCTCTTCACCAGGACATCGAGAGACGAACATCTCGTTTCTCCCTCTACGTTTCCAACGATCCGGTCATCAAATGGACGTCAGATCGTCGACCTGTCCCTAGAGTCAGACAGAATGCTGTGGTCCACGCATGTGAGAGGTGAGATCGCACCGAAAAATCACCACGACGTTAGTGTACGTCCCTCGTTCGACGCTAGCTATATTTATCATATATCGCAGCCAGAGCATGGTCGTCCTCGATAATCCGGCGGATTGCAATGATCGAAACTGGTCCTGCCTGTCCATGCGCATCAAAACTACATGGACCAGACGTCTCCAGCCTAGGCGCTGGAACTTCCCCCCCCCCATCCTCCTCTATAAGATAAGCATGTGGTGGCCACGCGAGGTGGGGACCAGGGCAGCGGATCTGGTCAGTTCAGTTTTTCACCTGTCATCAAAGAGACTGAGGCTGGATGTCGCTAGATTGAAAAGCTGGACTATTTCGCTCTGGACCCGCCAGTGCGGTCGGTTTATCATTTATAGTCCATTTCATATCATAGATCTGATCGCCAATGATCAGCAGTTCGCATTGGGCCACGAGGAGTTTCGAACCACTCACTTGCTGGCGTTTTGAGTAGAGACCTGGCCAAGACTGTCCGGATGCCCCAAAAGGCGAACTACAATGTTAACCCCATACATTCGCAGTAGGGACATGTTCATGGAGTACCAGGTATGCTAGCGTCGTGCCAGTTGTTGTAATAGACACTCATCTTAGGGAAGATAGTCCCATCTACCTACTTGGACTCCGTCCAGTATCCAAGAAACCTTGAAAATAGTAACCGCGCATGACGACGAACGAATTGCCGGACTCAAGTAAAACACTCACGAATAGGGTTGGTTGCTTTGAAGGCCGTCGTTTAATACCACGCCTTCCCAGACTGCGGAAAAAGAGTGACCGAGATCTGCTCGCAAGTCGCGGACAGGTTCTATTTTGCTAGAATCCTTGCAGCCCTTATATCTTCTGACACCGCACTGCATTACATTCCAGAAAATGTGGACTGGCCCGAAGAGTCCGAAGGTTTTCCTCGTTCTTCGTCCACCTTAGTTATGGAGCAGGGAAACAAACCTTTTCATGGATGGTTCGATGGGGTGATTGGTGGCCCCGGTTGCTGACGAACGTGTCGCAACCCGGCCGGAGAATATTGCTTGCCGTGTTTCGCTCCAACTGGCCAGAGCGAAAGATTTGAAAGCATGATGCCGAGCATCCCGGAGCTACACTCGGGCGGAGCCAGCTGCCAGTGCAGGGACAGATTGCTCCATTATTTGACTGGGAGCGCAAAAATTGAATCAAAAGACACGTTCTGCAGCTTGAAAACGCAAAAGGACTGTGTCAGTGTTCAGACTGAGACTCTCCGTCCTTATTGAAGAGTCAGGTGTATGGCACGTGAGCGGTCACAAGTGGTCACGATGGATTGTCAATGGCTTAGACTGTAGTACTGGTAGTACATATTGGCTACTAGCTACAGTCGCAAAGTGACTCATGCATTGCCAATCGACCACTCAGACTAGGAAAATCTGTAAATTCTCAAAGAAAACTCCATCAGGTTTTCTCAAACATACATTAGTGAGATTGATGCAGTACGTGATGCAGTTACGCAAACGGGTATAGCAGATTCGGAACGGAAGCAGAGAAAACCGAGAGATGCGATGGCTTGAGAAAGGGATTTGTCTCGGGAAGGAAATATGAAGAAAAGAGTATAATGCTTAAAGAGAGATCGCAATTTGGCCTAACGGAGCAGAAAAGTCAACGTTCGGTGAAAACCATGGGGAACGTGTTGGACCCTGGTGCACGAGACTAGCGTGCGCAGAACACATCATGTACATGTATGTCAAACTAAACCAATTATATGTGGTCGCAGTGAGAACGAATGGACGTCATAGTGCCTCTTTGACACTATTACTACTGACAGAATCCTTTTTCCGTCTGCCACTTGTGAAGCGAGCGCTCAGGGTCTTGAAGGACGAAAGACTCGATGACTTGGTCTTGTCATGGGTCGGTTTTGCAACAACAGGTTCTTCTGCAGCGTCTAGAAGTGTCGAGTCCACGTCTGATGATGAGCCACCCCCAACTAGCCGAATGGTAGTGTGCGGAGGAACTTCCTCTTCTGCGGGTGGCAACGCTGTACTCGACTCTGCAAGTGCTTCTGCTCGCACCAGTTCGGCGGGTAAAGAGGGTCTAGTGGCAGTCTCTAGAGGAGTAGCATCGGCGAGCAAGTCCGTGTCTTCCTCGCCTGTTGGAGATAACTCGGCAGGGTCGACATTCGAAGTTGCGGTGGTCGACATTAATTTCCGCACTGACGATTTGCTTGTAGCGACGTTGTTATCGACCAGTCCTCGCCCACCGCGGCCGGCCTCGAGGTCGACGTCAACGGAGGAGCGATTCGAATCCGGCGGGGAAGGGAGTGGTACAACATCATTTACACTCGGCAAGTTAACAGGTTGAGGGGCGGGTGGTTTGGTGACCGATATAGCCGGAGCATCCCGGATATTAGCCTTGGTTACATCAGTACGCGTAGATGGCTCTTCACTATGCTGCGTCCCAAAGACTGGTATAGGCACCACTGTTGCAGATTCGTTGAGGTTCAAAACACCTAGGCCATGCTTGTCAGGCGTCTGGGGGTATTCAGCAGGTTAGCTAAAGAATTTGTTTTGCAGAATTCGGAAGACTACCTTGCCCTTTTCCGCGGGTGATGAGACGTCTCCCAAGAGCCCTGCCTCGTACCATTTCTTCAAGCTCTTGTCCGCCCATGCTTCCATTGGATTCCACCCTTTGTACGCTCCGGACATCCGCAAGCCACCCGGTCCCCCCTCTCCCCCACCATCTCCTTGGCCCCGGCCAGTCCCGTCGAAGAAGTAGGCCTCGTATCCAAGTTCATCTTCACTTCCATCACCTTCGCTATTCCCCTGTCCAAGCTCAAAACCTTCCCCGCTCTCCAATTCATCCGCAAAGCTCGACAACCATCTTGCCCAACCCTCGGGACCGTCGCCGTGCCAAAGGACGACTTTAGTGTCAAAGTCCCTACCAAAGACGATCACCTGCCCCACGCATCCGCTTTCTCCAGGGTTGAGATCCACGCCGATGTAGTTGCCGACCTTGTCGACCACGAGGGGTATCCAGCCTCTTTGCGAGTATTCCTTGCGTATCCAGCCATCGGGTATCGACCGCATGAGGTCACGAAGACGAGGATTACCACCCGTCGTCGGATCGTCGTCGACCTCTCTCCAGAACCGCCACTCCTCCAAGACGTCTTCCAGAGGCAGGAGCCATAGACCAAAGAAGAGACCATCCGAGCACCCCGCAGAGGACTCGGCCTCTTGACCGTCGACGACCAAATACGATTCTCGAACAGCTTGTGGAAGCGCGAAACTAAACTGCATCTCTATTTGTGCCAAATCCTGAGGAAGAATTCCGTAATTGAGAGTGTCCCCTAGTTCTGGGTATTCTCGGGCAAGCCAGATTTTTATCCGGTTCCATGTGTTGGCCAATGGCGGATATGGCGGTGGTGTTGTCATTGCGTCGGTGTAAGGTATATTATGTAGAGGAAGTAACGAGGTCGGCCGTGACCGCGACCTGATGAAGTGTACGTGCTCAGAGATGAGAGGCGAAAAGAAACCGATGTGTGACCACTTACGACGTCGGGACATAACCGAACGCGGTCACGGGCATGGGAGACTGTGGAGGGTAGGTATAGGTCGGACTGAGGGGCTGCGAGGGCTGTAGGGTATCTGGGTTGAACGCATCGGGATGTGTAGGTAATGCGGGGGATGAGGTTGGGAGGGAGAAGGCTTCGTGTGTGCTCGACATTGCTTGACCTCGTCGGAGAGACTGCTTTGAGCCACCTGCGAACAAGTTGACGAGCCAGTTCATCGCTGTCAACGGCAGACAAGGGCTTTGACGCGTGGCGGTGGACTCAGAGGGAAGGTGGTTGTCGTCGCAAACCTGGTCAAAGCATTGATGGCCTTGGCAGATGGCCGACTTCGGGACTCTCGCTACGAGTTTCCTACTCAAACGCGGCTATCATCAAATTTTCCTGCTCCACAAGTACAACACAGCGCAGCAAGTCGCTATAGACACCTTACACGTGTGAGCAGAGCGAACGCATAAATACACCCGTCCACCGCGGAAGACTGGCACTAAATGACATCTTCCAGCAAACGCTCACGATGCTTGCTTCATCACCACGACAACCCCTCCTAGATCCGCATCTCCCTTAGGCTCCTAGAAATGATAAAGTCACAGCCCGTCTTCGCACGGATTTCATCAATCGTCACGTAAGGCGCATATTCCATCAAGTGAAGCTCGCCATCATATCTGTCCACGTCGAAAACAGCGAGTTCGGTAATGATTTGGCTGACAGCACGAGCGCCCGTGAGCGGAAGCGTGCATTCTTTCAGGATCTTGGGGCTGCCGTCCTTTGCACAGTGTTCCATGGCTACGATGACCCTTGTCTTGTCCGGGTTCGACACCAGGTCCATAGCACCACCAATACCTTGCATGTCTCGAGTTCTCGTGGTGTTTAACATACAAGCAGGCATCACTCACCTTTCACGAGCTTGCCTGGAACCATAAAGTTTGCAATGTCACCACATCTAGACACTTGCATAGCCTGCTGGAAAGTCAGAGTACATTCTTACTCAAAAAAGAATGTAACATACACCAAGAATAGTAACATCGATGTGGCCGCCGCGAATCATTCCGAAAGAGTCAGACGAATCTATCGAGTTCGTCCATCGTGTCCAGCCACAAGTCCGGTAACCATAGGCATTGCTACTTACCGAAGATCGAGGCACCGGGCAATAAAGATACTGTTTCCTTTCCCGCATTGGTAATGTCACTGAGAGTATGTCAGTGCTAGTATCAAAGAGTATTACAAGACACTAACGGATCAGCCTTGTTCTCGTGGGGGAAAGGCCCCATTCCCAGGATACCATTCTCACTTTGCAGCCAAATCTTGATGCCAGGATCAAGGTATTCGGTGACCAGAGTGGGAATACCAACACCAAGGTTGACGTAGAACCCATCCCCTATTTCTTGCGCAGCACGTCGTGCTATTCTGCGACGCGTGCTCTGCTCGACTTTGGGATCTTTCGTACCACTCGCAGCCGGCGGAGGGGCAGTAGCCAAAATTTCAAATTGCTTGGGCTCTGTACATTTGACAATCCGGTCGACGAAGATACCAGGGCAGTGAATCGCGTTCGGCGACAGTGTACCGACGGGCACAATCTCTTCAGCCTGTGCAACATATCAGGGAAACGATCGAGGTACATCATGTCTTTGTATACCTCTACGATAGTAAGCTTCGCGTTCCTTGCCATAACGTTGTTATAGTTGTTCGCAACATATCTAACCAAGACAACATGAGATCGGCGCCTGGAGAAGTGCAAATCCCTGACCCACCTGAACACCAGGTTCCCAGCTTCATCCGCTTTCCAAGCGTGCACAAAGGCAACGTCACCCGCGATAGCTGGTTCCAGGACATATCGCTTCTCATCATCAAACACTCTAAACTCCTTTTTATTTCCTTGAATCTTAACGCCGTCGTTAAATCCGCCCGCCTTGAAACGGATGGGTATTCCACCAGTTTCGACAGTCGTGGATGCGCCTGTGGGCGTGAAGAACGCGGGTATGCCTGCAGCGTACGCTCTCATGCGCTCCACGAGGGTGCCTTGGGGCACGAGTTCCAGAGACATCTTGCCATCAAGGTACATCTGCTCGAGGTATTTGTTGCTAATCAGAGTCAGTAAGCACGCCAGTAGCGTTGGGAACAAATGGAATGGAACTGACCCTCCGAGGTATGAGATGACCAGTTTCTCCAGTTGCCCTGCCTTGAGCATCTTGACTAAAAGTCATTGGTCAACATGTCGCACCAGATGCTAAATGCCACCCACCCAAACCACCTTCGCCCGAGCCCGCGTTGTTTGAGACAGCTGTGAGCCCTCTGACATCTTTCCTTTTCGAAAGGGCGGTGATCAACGTCTCTACAATGGACTTGGTGAACTCCGATCCGATCGGGAAATTTGATCGCCTTCAAAACACACCTGGGGTACCACATAATCCAAATCCTATATAAACCGGGAAGGTCAGGCACGGATAAGCATGAGCTGGTTAGAGACCTACCTCCACTCAAGAGAACATCGCCAGTCTTGACATCCTTGACTGCTTCGTCAGCCGAATCCCATACTTTATGCCCTTTGACACTCGAAGCCGCGACTCGGACACTGTAGTTCCTGGGACGCAGCGTGTATGAAAGTACGCGCAACTCGGCCTTCAGACCAACCCGCGGCAACGCTAAGAGGGTATTCATGAGGGAGGAAGAGGGTGGAGGGTGGAGAGGACCGAGGCTGGGATATTTTAGATCTGCGAGCACCCATTGCGTGCCTACCTTTATACCTCCGCGAGGAATTTGGCGGCCTGTTTCCAAGGCTCTCAGCATGAAAGCAAAGCCTTGCCGGCCTCGTCAAGGAATAACCACCACGGCTCGGCTTGTTGTTCTCATCGTTGACCCATTCCTCGGCAACAATTGGAATGCTGCTCTCCGAACGACCACGTGACACGATATGGACACCAACCTACTTCGTGTGAGAGTGCGGGGTTAGAGGGATACACTCACATCAAACCGATCGGTCAGACAACAAAATAGAACATAACATTGTCCCAGAGGTTGCAGTAAACAATGGATTGCTCAAATTACCACTGTGATTGCAAAATGGATGGTATTACAATGATGTGATGGGTACACGCACGAAAAGTGGGCAATCACAGTCTGCTCAGATCGCGAGACACATTGAAATTGCAGCCTGTCTTTGCCCTAACTTCCTCCAAAGTAGCCCCTTCCTGCAGTTCCACCAGTTCCAAGACGCCGTTCTGCCGGTCCACGTTGAAGACGGCGAGTTCAGTGATAATCTGGCTCACGGTCCGTGCTCCAGTAAGGGGAAGGCTGCATTCCTTGAGAATCTTTGGGCTGCCATCTTTCGCACAGTGTTCCATCACTGCGATCACCTTGGTCTTGTCGGGGTTAGAGACAAGGTCCATAGCTCCGCCAATACCTGCACAAGACACATGGTGAGAAGCAAAGTGGAGCATGTGGTCCTGGAAAATGTACCTTTGACCAGTTTACCAGGAATCATGAAATTAGCAATATCGCCAGCCTGAGAAACTTGCATAGCCTGTCAAGCAGATAGTCATATAAGGGGCGGAGTTCGGACGAGAAACAAGGTGAGACTTACACCCAAGATAGCAACATCGATGTGGCCACCACGAATCATTGCGAAGGACTCGCTGGAATCTGGTCATGGCGTCAGTAAAAAGACTACGACATTACATTTAGTCATACGCACCAAAGATTGACGCGCCAGGTACGAGAGTGATAGTTTCTTTTCCAGCGTTGATGAGATCCCTTGATATCGCGATCAACGACTTAAACACGAGCAGGCCACCAATACAATCGCACTCACGGATCGATTTGTTCCTTCGTAGGGTATGGACCCATTCCAAGAATACCGTTTTCACTCTGCAACCAAACATGTACACCTTCCGGTAAATGTTCAGGTACAAGCGTTGGCATTCCGATACCAAGATTCACGTAGAACCCGTCCTGGATCTCCTTTGCGGCACGTCTGGCGATCTTGTGTCTCTGAGCAGCAGTAGCCGCTTTCTCAGGACTCAAGGTTTCGGCTTCCCCTGGCGATCCACTCGGGGCCAGTGTCACGAACTCGATACGCTTGGGCTCGGTCGAAGGAACCACGCGGTCGACATAAATACCAGGAACGTGGATAGTGGAAGCATCCAAGGAGCCGACGGGAACGATCTCATCAGCCTGGAAGCAGGGTGAACAGCAATCATGGATAACAAGCTCATCGACTTACCTCGACGATGGTTAGTTTCGCGTTTTTAGCCATGGCAGTGTTGAAGTTGTTTTGAGCAAACCTACAGCGAACCCAATGTTTGGGCACCATCAACGCAACGCTCGATACCTATTCTCTCACCGGAAAACACAGTTCCCGACCTCGTCAACTTTCCAGGCATGGATGAACGCGACGTCACCAGCGATGGCGGTCTCCATCACATACTTGCGACCATCAAATAGCCGTGTCTCCTTCTTGGTCCCCGGTACCTTGACACCTTTCGCGAAGCCACCCTCGTTGTACCTCATGGGTATCGCACCTTCCTCGACCGCAGTGGAGGCGCCGGTCGGACTGAAGAAGGCGGGTATTCCAGCAGCATGGGCACGTATACGTTCTACGAGACTGCCTTGAGGACAAAGTTCCATCGAAATTTCGCCGTTGAGGTACATTGCTTCAAAGGCCTTGTTTCTACAAGAGTATGACCAGTTGTTACAGTTGGAAAGGATGATGAACTGACCCTCCTGGGTATGATGCGATGATCTTGTCTATCTGCTTGACGTTGAATAGCTTTCCTGTGGAAAAGAAGCTGGGAATGAGACTGCTGGTTCATGTCAAGGCGGATGACATGCGCACCAAGACCGTTGTCCCCTGCTCCTGCGTTGTTGGAGACAGCGACGAGGTTCTTGACATCCTTTCTCTTGATCAAAGCCGAGAGTAGGGTATCTGGAGAGGGATATATTGCATATGTTGTACAGTTACCAACATAACTTGAACCGCACCTGGGACACCGGCAAGCCCGAACCCTGTCGACCATTGTCAATGCTGGGTGACGCACAGGGATGGGAGGCTCACCTCCACAGAGCAAGACGTCACCAGACTTGACGCTCTTGACGGCCTCATCAGCCGATGCCCATATTTTTGATCTAGGCGTCCGAACAGGCGTACTGTAACTTCTCAAGCTGAGTACGAGGCGTGTTCTGAGGACGACAGGTGTGAATGCCGCTTTCTGAACGCGCACACCCAACATGGTTGAAAGACTGACGTTGACGAATCCACCAAAAGGAAGGGTATTAGTAGTCGCTGCCAGGCGAAACGTCGGAGCTCATCCGAGCCACTGTCAATGTGGCCCATTTCTCTCTTTCGTCCGTTCAACAAGTGTTCAACAATGGAGGACTCTGCGCCGAGGTTCTTTCCAGCACTCGTGTCGTTCAGACTGTTATTGGCACTCATTCCATTGCGTTCAATAAGTGGACTTCAACATGACCATCAACTGTCCTCTCCGTTGACTTCATATTCTCGTTGTCAGTATACTTTCACGTCTCACATAACCCGAAATTGACAAGTAAATTGTTGATCGCACAGTGAAAGAGGGTCTATGGCTTTATAGCCACGATATTGATCCATACGCTGGAGGCGTATTCCGCCATGTGAGATTTGAACTCAATTCTATGACCCAAATGGTTGATTCCTTCACTCCAGTCGCCGTTATTACTCTCCATCTTTTCGACTGTATTACCACCACTACCTATCATATGGGCATTTAGCGATATAGTGGGTGCATGGGCACTACTCCGCATATGGCGCGCCCGGCAGCGTGTTGGTAAAGCCCCAGGCGGTCGCGATGGCTTGGTTGCTGCCGTCTTCCTCCTAAATCCCTACCTCTTTCTTCCGTCTCTGGCACTGTCTACCTCCACATTTGAGAATACAGCAGTACTTCTGACCCTCATGTTCGCTTCCGAAGGTGAGTTCAGTCGTCAAAAGGTCTTATTCACTTCGTCATACTTCGTAGGAAAACCGTCTGCAGCGCTCCTGGCTCTTGCGTTCTCGACTCATCTCTCCATATCCACATTTCTTCTGCTCCTTCCAGTCCTGGTGTTGCTCGTCACTTCTCCGGTCTCCCAGCTTGCTTCTCCGCAGGAATTCAAGGGCGATTTCCGAAATATTGGCAAGTACGCAGGCCAGTTCGCCGTGTATTGGCTCGTCCTTTTTGGCGCTGCATCAGTTATGGTTGGTGGAGAGTGGGGATGGATACGCGAAACATGGGGAGCCAGGTCTGTATTTTCACGACGAATTGGTCTAGATGTGCGTTGTGAACTGTTCTATCGGGCAGCATGACCCTCCCAGACTTGACACCCAACCCTGGATTGTGGTGGTATTTCTTCACAGAAATGTTTGACCATTTCAGACCATTCTTTCTCATGGTCTTCTCTGTGCGTCCTTCACTTCGGGTCCTCTTTACTTGATTCTTAGGTGTTGCTATTCAAAGGTCCACCTCGTGATTTACATCTTACCGATCTGCATCAAATTCCAGTAAGTTCTTGTTTTACTGTTGCATTCGTCCTTGTAACTGCGCTCAGACACGACGCGCTGTATGCATCGTTCCTGCTTGTCGGAGTCCTTGCGATCTTCAAGGCGTACCTCACCCTCGCTGACCCTGGACTCTTCCTTAGCATGTTCGTGCTTTTCCCTGAAGTATACCCATGTACGTCGTTTGTCCACCTGAATACAAACCCAGGAATCTTCGTTACTGACGCTGATGTACGCTGTAGACCTCCGCCACCCGATCGTCACAACACTGGCACATATTCACGCAGCACTTCTTCTACCGCTCTTCCACGCCCTATGGGTGACTGAAGGCAGAGGAAATGCAAACTTTTACTACGCTGCCAGCTTGGTGATGGGTGCCGCGGGCGGGATGGGTGTAGTGGATGCTTGTTTTGCTGGTCTGAGAATCGCGTTTGGGGATATCATCGAGAGCGAGAGGGACAAATGGGCGGTTGTACAGGAATGATGGCTTCTCATCCGAGCCAGTCGGGTGATCCTGTCAATGTGACCACAGCGCGATATTATTACACATCCAAATGTACAGAAGTCCTCAGCGTCGCCGTCCTGCAGGCCCTTTTGGCCTCGCGAACGACGCTGGCCGTGTCGAACTGTTGTTGCCATCGCCCGTGCCATTCCCCAACGCGAGCTCCTCCCTCAAAAATGCGGCTGTGAGCTCTCTCGGATCAGACGTCTCTATCTTCCTCGACGCGAGCGCGAAACCACGCTGCTCGCCCAACATCTCCTTCACTTGTCTAAAGATACCACCAGCACCAGTCGAGTAGACCATACGGGACTTGATCGGTGATCCACTCGGGCAGGAATAAATGAACGCTACGGCCGAAAACGTCTGCATCAGTATCAGGTCAAGCGGTATCAAGGCGCAGCCAGCTGACCAATATCGCGTCCATTCGGGGAGGCATCTTGCCACGCGAAAAAACAGTACGCTGTGAAACCCCATTCAATCATCTTTCCACCGCGTTGCAAGAGACAACCATCAACACATACAGGGCTCCGAGAGAGGCACATGTGCAAAGAGTGCATCGACATCGTCGGTGGGCACACTGCTGCTCAGAACGATCTGTTCCGACTCGTTGATTTGCTAAGGATCGAGGCAAAAATATATCTATCAGCGCGAAAACGAGCCACGATGAGCGATCGAACGGCACTAACCAAGACCACCAACCGACTACCCTCCGCAGCGCGTAGCTCTCCCACAGCCTCTCTAGCATCCTCAGCCCACGCATATCCAATCTCCTGGTTCCCGAGGTGATTCTGTCTCCCCCTGCTCCCCTCGTAGTTCCCACTCGCTTCCCTCTCGGCCGCTTTGATGTCCGCAATCTCTTGCTCTCTTGCACTCAAGGGTTTGGGAGCAGTCTGGTGCCGTCTGTGAGCAGCGTACCCACTCGGCGTGACGTCCGCCTTGTCCGTAGCAAACAGACTGTCTGTGAACACCGTCGATCCGAGGGATTTCGTCAGTGCGTTGCGAGTGGACGCGTAGAGCATCTGGACGCAGGTGGTATCGCCGATCGTTGAGTAACGAGATGTGATCAGGGCTAGCACCCACCTTTTGTCTGACCTGGGCAGCTTCGGGGACGTAACTGATAATCAGCCACTCGGATGGTGGATTGTCCAGCCGTGCGAGCACGTAGCATGGGACGTTGTCCTCTAGGTGGTCTTGGAGGAGGGCGAGATCATCCTCGAGAGTGCCGGAGACGCCGATCGACGTGATTGGAACGAGGGACTCTGTAGCGAGTGCGACCGGGTGAGGTTCGCACTCGGTTGATGGATGGGGACGATATCGCACCGTTCTGAATGCTGACTTTGATGAATCGGACGTTCTTCTCCTCGACAGCAGTAGAAAAGGCCTGCGCCAGTTCTTCAGATGCCCCAATGCCAGAGATTGCGGCCATAGTGTTGAAGGCGTGGAAATGGAACTCACTTGAAAAAACAGTTGATTAAATCTAAATGAAGTACGGTTCGATCGTGCCAAACCAACATCAATGCAAGAAAGCTCTACAAGGATGAGAAATTCTACGTATACAGTATCGGAATGTATCGTTACAATTCACTATAGATGCAACATATGTAGGTCATACCAAAGATCGAACAACAGTCAAAAAAAAACGTCCATATGAAATGACCGAGGCAAATTCATTGCATCTCTAAAGAGCCCATGAAACTTGAGAGATCTAGGCTTTCGTACTCGTCCTCTGCTGGAAGATCTTCAAGACCTTGCAGGAGATTCTTCTGGCTGACAGGTCCAGCCGCATCTTTCGCCTTCTTCTTTGCTGCGACAGCCGCGTCCTCCTCCGATGTCCGTTTAAAGAGGTCTAGAACAAGGTCCGTGTCCATGGAGGAGAGCCCAGCGTTCTGCTGGGTGACAACCGAATGCGCAATGTTGAGCTTGAATCGTTGCAACCTGCGCGATAATGAGCAAGAGTGTCACTTCAGAAGTATTGCACATACCCCATGATTTTCTCTTCTAGGGTTCCCTTCGTGATGAGTCGATATACATTTACAACCTTCTTTTGCCCGATACGATGAGCGCGGTCCATGGCTTGCAAGTCTTTCATCGGATTCCAGTCGTGTTCCACGAAAATAACAGTATCAGCTCCAGTCAGAGTAAGCCCCAGTCCTCCGACATGTGTAGTCAGCAGAAGACAGTCGATACTCGGGTCCGAATTGAATGTTTGGACGATAGCGTGACGCTTGTTGACATCCGTTCCACCATCGAGGCGCATGTACGTGACTGAAGGCATGTACTGTTTGAACAAGTCGTTTTCAATGATGTCCAGCATCTGTTTCATCTGACAGAAGATGAGAGCACGATGCTGAGAGAACGCTCCACTTGGGGAATCCGAAACTCCTTCGCCGGGCTCGGATTTACCACCATCAGCAGCAAGTGCGGAGCCGCCTCCGATGCCACAATCGCTCAAAAGTTGGCTGAGCATGATGATGAGCAAGCTTCGAACATCATTCAAAGTGTCGGCCTACCGTAGTGCTTGTAATTTCGGCGCGTGCTGGATGTCGCTCAGGTTGTCAATATCACATCCGACCTTGGCTAGAGCTGGCATGACCGCGTCATTGTTGGTCTTCAGGACAAGCGATGGGTGGTTGCAAAGTTTGCGGAGGTATTGTAACGACCGGAAAACGTGTTGCTGACCGCCATCCTTTTGGGGTTGGCCCGACGCCGCAGATTGAACGACACCCTCAATCTCCACTTTTGCTTCAGATTTGGAGAAGTCGTCATACAGAAGCTTTTGCACTTCCGAAAGTTCACAGTAGTAATCCTGAATGATCTTTGGTGGTAGGTCATTGAGCACGTCTTCCTTCAAGCGGCGGAGCAGGAAGGGCAGAACTTGTTTATGCAGGGCTTCTAGCGCCAGAGCAGCTGGAAGGGCATCCAACCTCAGTCTCATGTCTGAGTGGAGTGCTGATTGACTCACCAGCTTCACCCGTCTTCGCTTTCCCGTCTCGACCAGAAAGAATAGGCTTGCTAAACCGCTCATTGAACGAAGTCTCCGTGCCGAGGAATCCGGGCATCAAGAAATCGAATAAGCTCCAGAGTTCCAGTACGTTGTTCTGGATTGGGGTTCCCGACAGGATCAATCGGTGCTGTGCCTGAATAGCTTTGACTGCCTTTGTCAATTTCGTCTTTGCATTCTTGATGACATGCCCTTCGTCGAGGATGCAGTAGAGCCAGTTGATATCTTCCAGACTCGCGATGTCATTGCGAACGACTTCGTACGAGGTGATCACGACATCCATGGTGGCCAGCTTGGAGAGAAGCTTTGACCGCTCTTTCGAGCTTCCGGTGTAAAGGATAGGTCGAATGTTTTCCGCATACTTCGAGATCTCGTAATACCAGTGTCCAGTGAGTGTCGGCGGGCAGACGATGAGTGACGGTAGGTGAACCGATTCGGGAGACTGTGTCTCCTCGTGTTTCTTGGCACGTTCGGCATGCTTACTTGCCAATATGCATATTGACTGAAGCGTCTTTCCAAGTCCCATATCTATACATCACCAGGGTTCGTAACGTTTGGTTTGGGACGACGACCAACGAGGATTGCTCACCATCGCAAAGAATGCCATGTAGTTGATACTTGGCGAGAAAGGCGAGCCAGTTGACGCCATCTTGTTGATACTTGCGTAGTTCTGCATTGATCGTGACAGGAATTACATAAGGTTCGACTTTGCTTCCATCAAGCAGTTGCGTCAGGAATTGTCTCTCCTCTTGTCGACGTTTCAGCAACTCCTCCGGGAAACCAGGTGGATCGGGTAAACCAGCCTATATGTATCGTTTAAAAACGGATACTGACTCGACAAGAAGCGTTTACCTCTAGCGGAACCATCTTCACTAGCGATGCAAACGTATTCGTCGCTGCTGATCGGATATCGTCGTCCGAGTCACTCATTCTTCCAAGTACAGGGACGATCAGGAATATGACGTAGGGGAGCGCCTTGACGTCAAGCTTCTGCACTATGTCTGATATAATGTCATCAGTACGCGTGTCGAATGGTGAAATTGGTGAACGCACGATAAACGGCTTCAGCGGCCCCATGTCTATTCTGAAGCACGACTGCATCTCCAATCAAGGGAAGAAGCTGTTCTATCACAAAGCGCATCGCTTCTGCGGTCATGACTTCGCAGATGGTGGCGAAGCATCGAGCAGCTGTCTGCCGGATGATCGCAAACTTGCTCCGAAGGGCAATAGCAATCGCAGGGAACAACTCGGCGAGTTTGGGCCGTAATGCGGGATCCAGTGCAGGTGAAACAGCCTCAAGAACACTCAAGGAGTCGATGACATCCTGGCCGTATTGCTTTTCCATGGCAACATCTGCTTCTTGCGGAGACTCTGCTCAGGGCGTGGTGATAAACCGGTGCGATCACGGATGTTAATTTGGCCGTACCTGCACTACACGCACTCAATAGACCACCGGCCATAGACTGCCACATTTTGGGGATGGCTTCGAGGAGGCGTGATCCGAATTTTGCTGATAACTGATCGAATGCAAGGCCAGCTCCCCTTCTAGAGAGTCTGGTTTTCGCGGCCTCGTCCTCCGACTTTGCAGGCTGTCCCTTTTCTTGCATCTCCTTCCCTGCCTTACCAGGTGCGATTTTCGACCACGTCTGCAAAGTAAGAATGCCTTTATAAATCGTCCGTGAATATGCAAACGTTGGCGTCTGTTCTACGTCCTGACATAGGAACGTGCAAAGGTTCTTCACGATCTTGTCTGGAGGCTGGCTGATATTGTGTTGGACGCAAAAGTCGACGAAGTTGGCAACAGCAACTGCTGAACGTTTTTGGAGATCCAGGTTCTCTTCGTTCTGTGCGTTGTTAAGTAACCATCCAAGGGTGACAATCTCGGACTTACTTTGACGCCATTCATGATTCCTTTTACCACAGGGCTCACCTTGTCAGGCGTGCTTCTAAATGCTACGAAAGCTGCTGCAAACGCAGCCGAAACACGTGTATCATGCTGAGCCTTCAATTCGGCATAGTGTTCGATGCTCTGCACGACTCTACGTCTCTTTTCCGCAATAACAGCCAGCTCGCGCTTCTTCGTCCTTCCAAGCCTATCCTTGAGTTTTGTGTACATTGCACCTACAGCCTCGTGTGCAGTGTCGATGGTAAAGCACTCGGGCTTTGTGCTCGTGATGTCTATCTCGTTTCCGAGGTGCGGAATGAGCGAGATAGGGATCTTGCAGTCACTCGAGAAACAATGTAGCAGTGAATAGCACTCGGCATGTATACGGTGGAGAGTAAATGCCATTTCGTGATACGCCGTTGGAGGCGAACCTTGAAGGAATGCAAGTGCTCTTGCGCTCAGTTCGCCCGCGAGAGGGTAATTATCGAGGATTGGGCCAGGTGGCGACAACATGTCATAGGTGCATGCCCATTCCTCGGCAACTATGCCAGCCAGGAACTTTTGGAGCATACTTGTTGAATCTATATAGTGGAGAAGAATAGGCTGAAAGAGTTCATCGACAGACTAAAAAGTTGGGTTTTAGCCGTTGGGTTGATGCCAGTATACTGGATGGCATACCTTCGGAGGCCAGTATATGATCAAGTAGGCGAGCGCAGTCGCTGCTGCGATTCGAGCTTGCAATATAAGTTCTGAAGAGACGAGGGACAGGTCTTGAGCGAGCATGTTCTTGTCGACGTTATGTTTCTCAGGAGCCGCATCAGTCCCATCCTCCGCAAACGCGGGGTGATGGAACGCTGATGTGTCGATAGGAACGCCAAAGGGTGTCATCGTGATTGCATACCATTCAAGGACAAATTGTTGCTTCACAATCCTCTTGATCAGACCAGGCGTACTCGAGATAACTTCAAGTGCTGTTCGCCAACTGGAGAGCGACGCAGATCTTATGTCTGGGCGTTCCTCAACAATAAGATTTTGAAAAAGAAGGCGCAGGAATGGAGTGGCTATCCAGTCCCGAGGAAGTGATGACACTGTCATAAAAGACGACAGAGTTTTCACCACAGCCAGACGGACGTTCGGGATCGTATGCCGGAAAAAAGGGAATAATGTCGGCGCAAGGTCTGATAGAGGAAGGCTAAAGACACACCGAGACGTCAGCAAAATGCATCGAAAACTATTCGACACTCACGATAAGTTTGAATCGCCAAGGATGTCGATGACTTTGCTGTAGGTAACCAATTTACCTGCCGACGGTTGGGTGGATCCATGGAAATCATAAAAGCAACTGGCACGTACCCAGAAGATCCATGACAGCACCAACGCTAGAACTCAAGTCATCCTTCATGTC
>JBBPOE010000214.1:0-39716 GCA_038091295.1 Tylopilus felleus | reverse complement strand
GACGAGCAGTGCGAAGCTATACAAGGAATAAAAGGAAAAAGTGTACCGGTTGAACGGTACTAGGAAACGTAAACGTAGTAAGTGTTACAAGGATAATAAGAGACGAAGAAAAACCGTAACAACCAGCAAGTTATGTGTTCCATCCACATTGTATACCAGTATGGAGTTTGGCAACAGAAGTAACGGTATCTTCCTGATCTGTGCCCATTTCTGATCAATGAATATGGTGTTAGCTCCGCTGTCAAGAAGAGCTTCAATTCTGCTAAAGCAATGGTTTTGCCTTACAGGTGCAATGTTGAGTTTCAATACTATGTCTCTATGCACACTGCAGTTCAGTATGCGTCTCGGTGGTTCTGGGGTTTCAATGGGAGTAGGGGTGTAAATGAAATTAAGCACTGGTTTCGAGTCCCAGCTGAGCTCCGAACCAGTCGAAGACCCCATTTGACTATAATTTAGAGTTGAGATTGTATGTACAGATCGACAGTCACTTTGATCACCCAGATCAATCAAAGTACTTTGGTTTTTCCCTTGTCTTCGACATCGCGCATGTCATAGAAAAAGGCTTTGGCTTCATCAAAGCTCACTCCTTGAATGGCGCAGGATCCCTGATCCCAAGATGTAGCGGGTTTTTCAGTGGTTGTTCAAATCTTTGGTGCCTTAGAGTATCACGGCTTGTGACCTCCTCTGGACCACTTGCATTCTGGGCATCTGGTCGAGGGGGTCTTGCATTCTTTTGCCATGTGGCCCGGTTTTCCGCAATTGAAGCAGGAGAGCGGTTTCTTGTTGCAGTTGGGGGTTTTGACTCTCCCTTTTTCCTTGGTGAAAGCATCAATTTCCACCTCGGATTCCTCGTCTGAGGCAGCATCTAAGGCACTGATGTCCATAGCGTTGGTATCTCATTGTATGGATGATCCTGTGATTCCTAGGAATCAGGTCAATTGTCTCTTTTGACCGATGTTCCATACTTTGGTTAGATAGTCAGCCAGATCTGTAGGGCAAGTATCTTCCTCAATGATTTTCTGGATGATGGATGGATCAATGTTCTGCTCAATGATGTCGACCAGTTGTCCTTGGTTGAGTTGAGCGGATTGGCTATATGTCTGGAATTTGATGATCCATTCATTGATCGACATCCTTCCTTGTTTGAGTTCTCTAAGCTTCTTCCGCGCCCAGTCCTTCTGGTTGGCCAGTCAGAATAGTTCTTCCAGTTCACCACACATCTGTGGCCACATGTACGTGCCTCCAGCATTGAGGATCTCTAGGCACATTCTGGCAGAACTTTCCGCTTTGGGTCCTTCTAGACGGGATAGGACTGTGCGGACTGGTTTGTCTGTGTTAGCGGGCATGGCGAGGTGATTCTCTGCTTGCCATGCTTTGACCTTGGCCCACCATTCTTCGAACCTAGCCATTGATCCATCAAATGGTCCTGGGTCTGTGAGGAGTTTAGAGATTTTAGCCATCTGGGCTGTAGCAGTGGCGGTAGTAGTAGCCTGTGTTTGTAGTGCAATAACTTGATTGCCCATGTTGTCGAGTGAGGTTAGCATATTAGCGAAGGCGGCATTCAGTGTGGCTGATCCTTGTATCTAATCTTGTCCAGCAAGGGCGAGGGCATTGGCAATGTCTTGTTGAAGTTGTGCGCGAGACATGGTTCCTTACTTGATAGATTTCTTGAGTTTTCGGGTTTTCTTCAATAGCTTTCCATAAGTGGACTTAGGGGAATAGGGGTTACTAGAGGATTTGCACTTGGCAATAGAGTTTATGCTTTTCTGGAATCTTTCCTTGTCAGACTTAGACAATTTCCGATGTTTGCTTATGAGATCCAGGTCTATTTGGCATCGGCTAACTCGGTGTCAGGGGAGTAATAACCAGAGGGATCTTCTGATGTGTTTCCGGAGGGGCTGTCTGTCTCTTGTCTGGCGACTAAGAAATCTGCAGGGTTGTAACAATAACAGAAAACTGGGTTAGGGGTTCTCAGGTGGTTCGGCAAAGTGTCTCTGCAAATACGAATTTCTTCTGGAATAGGAAGGTCAAGAAGAGGAAGTCTTCCGAAGACTATCCTTGGAGTGGCTCAGTTAGTGGAGTTAGCAGCTGGCAGTTCAGGTGCTTCATATGCCAGTGGCAGGGGAATATTTTCTTGGTTTTCTCGATTTTCGAGCTCTCTTTCAATCTCTGACTGTTTGTCTCTAGCAGCAGCCTGATTCCTTCTATATGCCTCTACTAGTTCTCTTTGTACAAACTTAGTAGATATCTTGCTATTGGCAGTAATGTGCAGGGAGCCTAAGGTATTCTGATCTACGTAGAGGAGGGCACTGATAACCAAAGCGATGATGTACACCTCGGTGCCAACGAGGGATAGGAGGAGGGGAAAGATGATGAGGAGGGGAAGGGATGGAGGATGAAGATGGTAGTTCCGATGAGATTCTTCACCTCTTCGAAATGTCTCTCTCCTGTGAATCCGAGTGACGGTGTTGATCTCCTTGCTGTTCAATGCCCAAGTTAATTCCCTCTCGAATAATGTCCTCGACTGGGTTCGGGATGAATGCTCTATATGGATCGTGAGTGATCCTGACCAAACTTGAAGTGAGGGGAGTGGAGAATCCAGACCTGAAGATTTCTTGTTCTAGTAGGCAGTGTTGGAAGTATGACCAGTCAACGGGTTCCTCAAGTGGTGGTGGTGAGGACTGAGGCGATGGGTAGAAGTTCCTAAAGTCCTGATGGACTTGTTCAAGATCCAGTACGTGGTATCTGGGATCCAAGAGATCTACCAGCGGGAAGCAGGGTGAGATGGGTAGAGGTTCCTGCCAAACCTGTGGTGGAAATAGTGGTTCGAGAGGTGGTGGAGCATAGTGGATATCTCCTTCTTCAAATTCCCAACCTTGGAAGAATTCAATTCTTCGTTGATTGACTGGAGTGTCGAAACGAGGAGCGGGTGGTAGATGCGGTAATTCTGACCTATAGGAGGCTAGTTCCTCCAGTTCTTCAAACTGTGTGAAGAAGGTGTTGGCATCATCAGAAAAGTCTGGCCAGAGGTAGTCTTCAATGTGAGGAAACGGTGGTACCTGTGGATATACGAGGTCTATCGAGCCCTGGACTAGAGTGGGGGACTCAGGAAGAAGGACAGATTCCTCTTCCTGTTTGACATTGAGCTTGGGTGAGGTGAATAGAGGGCCTCCTAGGATACTATGGGTAGGTGCCTGGTAAACATAGTCAATAACCTTGACTAGAGGTAGGCAATCTTGTTTCTGTACTACAAACTCAAAAGCAGCAGGAAAGGTTGATCCCGATTTGTATGACACTACCAAACAGGGTTAGTGCAACCATTCAATCAATGGAACAGCAAGACGGTTTCTCACTGGCAAAGATAAAAGTGTGGGGGAGTGGTGGATAGGACAGATGCAAGAGGTGTTGATTGCTAGACCTTCCGCAGTATCAGTAATGAAAGTCTTGTTCAAGTGAAATGACCAAACTCAAAGAGCTGGCGCTTGGCTAGAGCAAGGGAGAGACCTCTGTCAGCAGCACTCAATGGCAAACTGAAGAGTAAAGGGTGAGACCTTGTGTGGCAAGAGTGAAGATGGGAAATCTCCCAGTGAACAAGACTGGGGAAAACCAGTCGAGTGCGCTTGGGCTTTATATACTGTCTAGGGGTTTACACTTGTGTACACTAGATCTACAGATATCCTATGCTATAGTACATGAGGGAAACATGAGGAGCATAGCCTAGATAAGTGGATCATACCCTATAGGACGAGTGCGAGTCATGAGGAGTACATGAGACGAGCATGAGGCGAGATAGGGGTTATAGAGCGGAGATGAAATACATGAGGCGCCTAGATGCGAGGCTGTGCGATATGCATGGTGAAGGATCTGGCATGAGGTAAACATGAGGCGGACAGCCATGAGGCTGTGCGAGAGTCTAGGCCAGGGGCGCTGCATAGGATAAGGAGTGTAGTGTTTGGTAGTGACTGTTATCGTAGTGAGGTTGGGAGTTCGATCCCCGGGTATGGCAAATAATATAGGGGCGGAGTAGAGCGAGCGTAACATGAGGTGCCTAGATGCATGGCTGTGCGATATGCATGGTGAAGGGTTTGCCATGAGGTAAACATGAGGTGGATAGCCATAAGGCTGTGCGAGAGTCTAGGCCAGGGGTGATACTTAGGAAAAGGAGTGTAGTAATCGGTAGTGATCAATATTGTAGTGAGGTCGGGAATTCGATCCCCGGGTATGGCAAATATTATAGGGGCGAAGTAGAGTGAGCATAACACTACCCCCTCTCTATGAGTCAGACTCCATATGACCAATATTGTCTGGAGGCCAATTGAATTGGAATATAGGGATGAGTTCGTTATCCGGAAATGGGTTTTCCGGTTTGGATTCATTTTCTGAGGGAATTTCTGTGATCTGAGGAGCTGTTTTCTTGGGTGCTGATGGAATGGTGAGCACTGGTACATGGAGTGTCAGCCATGCTGGGGCTTCTTCTTGGAAGTGGTCGATGTTAACCAGTGCCGTGATTATGAAGTCAGGGACTGCCATTTCGCCGGTGTCTAACCAGGTCGGATTCTGCTGTTGCTGGTCCCATTTGTCAGCATTCCATCTGTCAAGATCAGGATTTTTGGGAGCGAGATGATCATCATTGAAGGCAGCGATCTCATCCCAACCTGGGGCATCATTCCAACCAATAATGTTATCAGCCTCTGGTTCGTCATTTTTCTGCTTGTTCATCCTCTTCCCATTTGTCATTTCAAGACGTCCAATGTCTGGTGGGTTCTATTTCAAAGGTGAGAAGGGGAGATTTATTCTTTTCCCAGAGAGTCCATTTCAAGTAGACTCCGGTTTTCATGTGGCAGATGATGATCGACCAGATAGCGAATAGGAATGATATCATATATATGAAAATGAGAGTGTTTGTCCAAAGTGATAGGATGATAGGCATGGCAGGGGAACAGATGATTCCATAGGAGATGAGACCATATAGGACAAGCATGGAGTAGTGGGCGAAGTCTGAGATTATTTTGGATTGTAAGTGTGTTGTGGGAGCAAGGCTCAACCGAGTATTCAGAGATTAGATCGCGGTGGATAAATGTGTTTTTGCCCTGGCACACCCCAGGGTTAATCGACATCAAGCCGATCAAAGAGAAGGCAGGTTTGATCAATCTCTGGTATCGGTTTTCCACAATAAGCGAACAAGGAGTAGAAGTCGACTTGCAACATATTAAGTGTATGCGGGACATTAGGGTTGGAGTGGTGGAAGTCTTTGATTGCTTCCAATGCGTTAGAGAGGTTACCCTTTAGTTTCCAGGTACGATCTTCTTCGGAATAGCCCTTCCAGTGGACTAGGTATTCTAGACAGCGTCCTTTTTATTGTGAGTCTATGATGGATTCTACTTCAAACTCTACTTCTTTGTCCTCTGTGACTTGCACAGGGCCAGGTTTGAATGTAGGTTGGCCTTCAAGGTGTTCCTTGTATGGTTTAACCTGTGAGATGTTCACTACTGGGTGAATCTTCATTGATTTTGGAAGTCGCAGTTCAAGTGCATTATCTCCGATGCACTTGGTGATATCATAGGGACCAAGCTATCATTCCGTGAGCTTTTTGGATGCTCAGGTAAGTTTAAGGTTCTCAGTGGAGAGCCAAACTTTGTCACCGATCTCGTAATCTGGTGCCTGAGATCTATGTCTGTCTGCCTGATGTTTCATATGTGTTTTTGCCTTTTCTATATTTTCTTTTGTCTGTTCTAGAATTTCTTCCATCTGTTTTGTCAGTTCCTCAGCTGCTGGTGCCTTTGTAGTCCTTTGCTCAAAGCCCATTTTTGGCTGATACGATCATGTGACTTCGAACAGTGATTTCTCTGTACTAAGTTGTTTCTTGGTGTTGTAGGAGAATTGCACGAGCGGTAACCAACTAACCTATTCATTCTGCTTTTCTGAGGTGAATATATGGAGGTATTGTTGTAGATCTCGATTGATCCTTTCCGTCTGTCCATCCGTCTGGGGTGATATGCGGTGGATAATCGGGGTTGGATTCCTAATCTCTTGCAAATGTCTTTCATTACTTGTGATGCAAATTGTGGTCCTCTATCCAACACAATTCCTGTGGGTAGTCCATGATGTTTCCATACATGGCGCAAGTATAGCTTTGCGGTGTCAAAAGCAGACATGCTTTTGGTGCAAGGGATGAATTTGACCTCTTTGGAGAACCAATCGACTACTACCAGGATGCTGTTGAATCTTTCAGATTCAGGGAGATCTGTGATAAAGTCAGCGGATATTTCTTTCCAAGGACCTGGTGGAGTGTTGAGCAGTTTCAACTTTCCAGGCGGAGCTTGGTTAGATCCTTTGAAGCGTGCACAGCGATCACATCTGGACACATAGTCCTTGACTAAGGTTGGCATTCCTGGCCAGGTGTAGCTGCATTGCATCAGTTCAAGGGTTGTCTCGTCTACACCCGATATTACAGGAACCTGACATTCAGATCAACCACGCGGCGCTCGATGCTTGGAAGCACGATCGACTCGAAGACGCAGACGCATTATTGACCACCGCTATCCGCGAGTCCCAGAATCAAAACTACAGTTTACTCGCTGCTCGGGCTCTTGTACGCGCTCGTTTGCAAAACTGGGATGATGCCCTTGCGGATGCCAATACGGTAGTTCTTGCCTTCCCCTCTTAAACATTGACGCGATTCCTAATGCACATCAAGGTCATCAAGATCCAACCATCTGTCATTGCTTACATCGCAAAGGGTCTAGCGCACGTTGGCAGGGGCGAAAAAGACATGGCCTATCGCGCATGTGACATCGCATTTGAGCACTCCCATTCATCTCACGTTACTCTCCTCCTCCTCACCAAGGTTCGTATGCTCGATCTTTGGTTACAAGTCGACTGCTCATCTCCACTAGGCAATCATCGTGTTTATGGCCGGAGAACACCCCGATGCAATATCTCGAATGGACGATCTGATCGCTACAGTTCCATTCCACTCCACGTGCTATGTGGTTCAGGCACGTGTACATTACCCTACTATGCGACCTGGATCACGACTGACGTCGCTGAAAGGCTTACATGTATCTCATCCAGGGAAACATGCACGTGGAACGTAACAACCACCAGAGCGCGATACAGTCGTTCGAGCGTGCACGTGCACGACTGCCATACTGCTGGAACTCACTGCCTACGGTGGTCTCACTGGCAAGTTTGCTAACGGGTCTAAATTGAAATCACTCACGATCGTATCCCACAGATGTCCGGATGGGTGTTTGATAATGTTCACATCATAGTTCGGCAGCGTCTTTGTGAAGCTCTGTACGCCAGCGGTCGTAAAGGGGCTGCGAGAGAATCTTTGCTCGAAATGGTAAATACGTTTGGCGAACAGGTCTATACGCTCGAACCGATCACGAAATGGGTTTCTCGTGAGTCGATACTCTATCCATTTGTATCACACGAACTCGAACTTTTCAGCAGAGTTTACTGAACAATGTCTCTCCGGACCCGAAAGCGCCGACGAGACAGTCCCAACTGCAATTGTAATTCAAGATACCAACACGTCGACGCTTCATGCTACCGCCACACCACTTTTAAGAGAATGGGCAAAAGCAAAATTGACTCATGATTCATGGAAAGATGCCTTGCACTCTACGGTCAATGTGAGTCTCTTTTTGGTCTCCATTCTAGTGTCTCGTGTTCGTGACACTCTTGTTTTCAAGTTCATCGTTTCCAGATTTACGATCTACCACGTCATGTGTGAACATCTCGAAACAGTTGGCCGTACATCGGACGCAAGCGAGTGTTCTCGACAGATGGTGGTCGAAGTGGTGCAGCAGGAAAAAGTACCTGATGAACAGGCAGATTGGATTCTTGGTGAGTGGTCTTGGATAACCTGTAGGTGTTATCAAAGTGATCGTTGCTCAGGGAAGCTAGAGAACCTCGGGGATACTGCGATGGGTATTGAACAGTATGACGACGCCATCTTCCACTACTCAGAGGCTCTGCTCCTCCATCCCGTCACACCACTACCTTTCCTTCTCAAGCGCAGCAAGGCATACATGAGCAAAGGTATGTGGGAACAGGCGCTAAATGATGCGAACAAGGTGCGTCCCTTTGTGTCGCGCAGGCTGGCTGTTACCAATAGACCATTGATAGGTCATCGAGCTCAACCCACTGTCTCCATGGGGTTACGAGCGAAAGCATGCCGCGTTACACAAAGCAGGACACCATAAAGATGCGATCATTGCATTTGAGGTGATGCTCTCCAGGATGATGGAGTCCTCTGATCCAGAGATTCGCGGTATGGGGGTCGACACTGCACTGACATTCATCTACTGATCTTACCTCCCAGCTCTCCGTCGCAATTATGTCAATCCAGCAGAGGCGAGAGAAACCATCCGGAGCACTATTCAGGATACCATCCGCGAGTCGCCGCGAGTCCTCATCAACACCATGTCTGGTCAGCTTTGCGACAAATCACAACAAGCTGCGTCATTTGAGTCACTCTCGGTCTTCGACAACTTGGTCTCCTCCATGACGACCCGCATCGACGACGTCCGCATCAAACATGACGTTACAGAGTACTATCGTTACGGGATGTTCTCCCACAAGTGGGAGGACAATGAACCTCTGTTCGAGCAAGTTATACGCATGGTGGTCCACGAACTTGAGGCATCTCCCACCCATGACAAACTGAAGATATTCTGCAATATCGTGCGGGATGCCGGGTTGCAATGGGCATGGAGTGATACGTGCTGTATCAATAAAGCAGATCACTTCGTACTACAAGAGGCATTGGTTGCGATGTTCAAGTGGTATGAGGGTTCCGCCTTGACCGTCGTCTTTCTCTTCGACGTTCTCTCTCCGTCTCGACGCGGCGCCCTGATGAGGAGCATTTGGAACACCCGGGCGTGGACGTTCCAGGAATATCACGCATCCAAGGTGGTCCGGTTCTACACCAAGGACTGGACGCCGTACATGAACCTCGACATCCCTAACCACAAGGAGTCGCCCGAGATCGTCTCGGAGATGGAGGAGGCAACGGGTGTCTCGGCTCGAGCCTTGACGGCACTCCGACCAGGCTTGGAGGACATACGAGAGAAGCTATGTCTAGCATCGACACGGCGGACGACTCTCGTGGAGAGTGCTGCATATTCCTTGCTCGGAATATTCTCTATGTCTTTGCCGGTCGTGTATGGGGAGGGTGACCAAGCGCTCGGGCGACTATTGGCGCAGCTACTCACAAGTTCGGGAGACACAAGTATCCTTTCCTGGACCGGAAAATCAGGCAGCTTTAACAGCTGCCTCCCGACTAACATCACTGTGTTTCAGCAATTTCCACCCTTACACATCCCACCCGTGATCGCAAGCACTCAGATGGACAAGATCATCACCGAGTTACGCGCCTCTTCACTGGATCTCACTTTGGTCATGAAGCTGCACGACCGACTTGATGAATTCCCTGTGGCGTCGTTTTTGGGACAGCGAATGAGACTTCCGTGCCTCACTTTCAAACTTGGCGCTGTAACCGCTACTCGGAATGCTGCGGGGCGTGTGTTCCGTGCACAGACATATGCGCTCGGGATCGTGGAGATCGGGACTGAAGAAGATCTCTCTCGGTTCAACTCTCTTTACCTCGTTCACCCATGGCTTGACTTTCTCCTCAATCGACACCCTGTCGGGAGTGTAATCGAGACAATACCCGAGGAAAATACCGACGAGCCATCTTCCTCGTTGGGCGAGCCACCTTCATTCGCTGGTTCTTCAAATACTCCCGGGGCAGCCCCAGAAAAACGAACGGCTCGGTTCGCTTCCCTATTCGCGTTCCCGTTTGGTGGACAAACTGCCGCGCGCCCCCAAGACACAGTATCTCTCCGGCCCCCTTCGTCTGTATCACAAGAAGACAGAGTCATACGAGCCTTCCAAGTCGTCGCTCGGCTTAGCCAACCATTTGGTGCGCTGCTGCTCACACCAGACACTGGCACAATCGCAGCGTACAGGAGAGTTGCCGCAGAGACTCTTATCACGGTCAAGTTGGGGGAGATCACACCGGCAGTACTGAACAAGCTGGTATCCAGCGTACGCGTACTGGATGTGCTGTGATGAAGCTTTTCGTAGATCGAAATTGTTTTCTCTTCTTGGGCTTCTAGAGTTTCTGATATCTCCTTTTGCTTCCAGCTATTTACTGACACGTTGTCGATATCACCGATTACCACTCTGACTGTATATTTCTGAATTGATCTGAGGACGTCGTGTTTGATAGGGTCGCGTCGACATCCCCGGCTCAGCCACTCCGATTGATACAGCGGTCGTCAGCGTGGACTGCTAACCTTTGGTTTTCCTCGATTCATGATGCATAGGGTCGTTGGACCCGGAAGGGGTTCCAGGACCGTCGGCTCGGTCGCAGGTGCCGGTGGCAGAGGTCCTAGCCTACGGGTTTGGTCACATAGTATCACAGTCAGTAATCCCAAAGTAATTCTCTGCCTCTCCACCGTCTTGAAATGCACCTCTCTGCGCTGATGACAGCATGTTTCCAGAAGCCAAGGATAGTTATTCATAGCCCGTGTTGGGAAATGTGTTTAACGCCTCGTTCTCATCCTCCGCGTTATCTCCTCTCCACCTCAAAGCCAGGAACAGAGCGCCAGACGAGCTTCATTCAAACTTTTACTGGTCATCGACCCTCCAGAAAGACCCCAAGACGTTCTTCTCTCACTCAACCAGTGGAAGTCAAGACAGTTCCACATAGGCTCCCAAAGCAATGAGATGGCGATCGGAGGCGAACACCGAGCCTCAGAACGCGGGCGAATCAAAGGGCACCTAAACAGACGAATCGCACAACCCAATGCAGAGACATCCAACAATAGTGCTCCAAGGAAAACCAACGGCCAGAATGCCGACGCCCCTCTCCCACCACACTTTCGTGTACCTATCGTCGACAAATTCAATTATGCCAACGTGGACTGTTCTGTGCAGGTACACACGACCCACAAGTCTGCCTCGTCTGGCACGTCAATCCCTTTTGACCAAACAGTCTCGCCGTGCCGACGTCCAGTTTGTAGTGGATCGACACGGTGCAAACTGGTATCGAAGAGGGATGAACTCCTTCATTTAACGAGCTGGTTTTGGTCTAACAGTACAGCAATCAGTATTTCCATCCACCGACGTCGCTGCACGACGTTTCATGAGATTGTGCATGATGAAAGGATGTTGCATCGCAATAATCCTTCATTGGTGAACATTTTGTACCCAGCAGTGCTACGAATCCCAAGTGGCGTCCAATAGGGACACGAACGTTTTCGATCCAAGTTTCGACACGCCAGATCCGCGCACAAGATGAAGCGCGCGCGTCACCAGTCTATCGTACTCCACGACTCGGAAACCCCGTCGGCTCCCGTTGGTCGAGCCGCATACACTCCCTGGAACAGAACCCTCACACGATTGCACTCGTCCTCGACGTCGACCCACCTACAGGGTTGTTCTGCGAGCCATTGCGCACGAAGCGCATATTTGCACGAGATCAAGGTGCGGGCTACGAAGCCAGTGGAGGCGTGCAGGTACCGAGAGAACGCGGCGTTCGGGGACGTGTTCAATGTCTCCTTCTCCTCGTCCTCCAGCATTATCTCCTTTCCACGTTACAGCCAGGGGCAAACTGCCGAACGAGCTTCGGCGACCACTTACGCCGATGGGGCTCGTGCGTGGTACCTTGGAGGAAGGTGCCGATGCCGATGCGTTGGTCGATACAGACATGGACGAGGACGATCTCTCGGTTCGTCTCGGAGCGGACGGTCATGTTGAATTCACTGGAGCGTGATGGATTTTTCTCGTAGAGGCCCGTTTGCATGGATACCTCGTTTGCGGATCATCTACGCAGCTATTTGGTACTTCTCTGCTGTGCCACGATGTTGTCGTCTTTCAGTTTCACGATAACGTCTTGCATTGTCCACACATAGACAATCGTCTGCATAGAGTATCATGTACTACAAATCTGAACGAGCTCATTTGAAGCAAAAATGAGGAACACTGGGAAGAGGCAAATTGTCAAAAGGAGTTCATGTCGCAAACTGCAACGAGCAAGTTGGGTACCCCAGATCGTAGAGAACACAGCATTCCCTTGCATGAGGTCGATCCAGCATTTGTTTCACTGTGTCATGAAATAGACAAATGAGTCCACATTACTCTTCAACCATGACCGATCCTTGACGTCGATGCCGGGCGACTCCGGAAGGCCACGATTTGATCTTGCTGTATGTTACCGGATCCGGGCAAGCTGGCCTAGCCTTTTGCCCATGCATAGGGCAAATGAGTGCTCTCTGGATATCAGGTGACAGTCCAAATCACAAAGTGGACCTTCCTTCGGTATGTCAATTGCTGCAGCCTCGAGAATGATGTCTGTGAGCAAGCATGACGGTTCATTCCTTGGAGGTATATCATGACCGGGATAGCAACAATGGGAACGGAGTATACGTACATAGCGTACATCATATGCATATGCTTCAGTGGGACGTTTGGCTTGGTTTCGTCAAGCAGATATCTCCGCTAGTGAGCCACGATGAGGTGGTACGCGATAATCGGGTAACGACGTGTCGGCCGCGCAGATGGTCGTTTGTATGCATATTTCCATGATGCAGAACCGTTTGGGGGATTCTTCGGAGACAGCGTGAACGAGCGCCCAAGACACGAGGTGATGGACGTGTGTACTGATCCATATTAGGGAGGAACAACGTGTATGAAATGCGAAGAGGGCATACGGACGACAGCTTCTCCACTGACTCTCATCCTTGTTTCGCTAGATTGTGTCGTTAGCCAGGTCCTCGACAATGACGGGTGCGTATTGAGAAGATGGGCCCGCGTTGATACTGACAGTTGGACAAGAATGTTCCCTGCCCATCAAAATCAACGCCAGTTACCACCTACGTGCGGTGACATTCTCAGCAGATGGCGAGCATCTCTTGAGCGGTGGCCTAACCCAGAACGTTCAAGTGTGGCAAGTGCAAGACGGCCAACAAGTGGCAACGATCGAAGCGGAGAATGTTTTCTGTCTCGCCGTGTCGAAGAACGGGAGATGGATCGCGGGGGGGACATTGTGGGGCGATGTGTTCGTGTGGGACGCTGAGACGTACGAATTAGTCTGGGAGCACGGGAAGGACTATTGGATCATCGAAGCCATCGATTTCTCTCCCGATTCGACGAAACTCGTCTCAGGGTCTTCAAACTACATAGCCACAATTTGGGATGTCGCGAGTGGCAAAAAAATTCGGACACTCCAACACGAGCAATCCGTGTTCGCAGCCAAGTTCTCGTCCGACGGTGATCGAATCGTGACTGGCACGTCTCAATCAGTTCAAGTCTGGGATAGCAAAGATGGTCATTTACTCGTCGACATTCCAGTAATGGTAACCTCTTCGTACAACAACGGTCTCCTGCGGTTCAATAACCACATCTTTGTCGTATCCGACAATACAATCAAGCAACTAGACGCATCCACCGGTTCTACGGTCTATGAATGGCAAGTTCCCAATAACGACTTCAACTCGTGCATTGCTATGCCAAGACACGGCAAATTTATCGCATGTTCCACTGGCACAAGCTGTTCTGTCACCTTTTGGGACACATCAACCCACTTGCGGATCGGTTTCATCCGACACACTGATGACATATGTTCAATTGCGATATCTCCCGATAACGGGTGTCTCGCAATCGGTGGAGAAAATGGGACAATCATGATCACAAGTTCATCTTGCATCACCGTGAGTATTGTGTCTCGTTGTTTGATACGTGTCTGACACTCCGCTCATAATTCAATCATTCCTTCCCATTGTCTCGTCCACACCCCACGTTACAGGAGCCTGACATTCAGATCAACTACGGAGCGCTCGACGCTTGGAACCACGATCGACTCGAAGACACAGACGGATTATTGACCACCGCTATACACGAGTCCCAGAATCAAAACCACAGCTTACTCGCTGCTCGGGCTCTCGTACGCGCTCGTTTGCAACACTGGGATGATGCCCTTGCGGATGCCAATACGGTAGCTCTTGCTTTCCCCTCTTCAACATTGACGTGATTACTAATTCACATCAAGGTCATCAAGATCCAACCATCTGCCATTGCCTACATCGCAAAGGGTCTGGCGCACATCGGCAAGGGCGAAAAGGACATGGCCTATCGCGCATGTGACATTGCATTTGAACATTGCCATTCATCTCACGTTACGCTCCTCCTCCTCACCAAGGTTCGTATGCTCGATCTTGGTTACAAGTTGACTGCTCATCTCCACTAGTCAATCATCGTGTTCATGGCCGGAGAACACCCCGATGCAATATCTCGAATGGACGATCTGATCGCTACAGTTCCATTCCCTTCAACGTGCTATGTGGTTCAGGTACGTGGACATTACCCTACTATGCGACCTGGATCATGACTGACGTCGCTGAAAGGCTTACATGTATCTCATCCAGGGAAACACGCAAGTGGGACGTAACAACTACCAGAGTGTGATACAATCGTTCGAGCGTGCACGTGCGCGACTGCCGTACCACTGGCACCCACCACCTATGGTGGTCTCACTGGCAAGTTTCCAACCGGTCTAAATTGAGTAACTCACGATCGTATCCAACAGATGTCCGGATGGAAATTTGAGAATCTTCACATCACAGTTCGGCAGCATCTTTGTGAAGCCCTGTACGCCGGCGGTCGTAAGGAGGCTGCGAGAGAATCGCTCCTCGAACTGGTAAATACGTTTGGCGAAGAGGTTTATACGACCGAACCGATCTCGAAATGGGTTTCTCGTGAGTCGATACTCTATCCATTTATATTTCGTGAACTCGACCTTTTCAACAGACTTTATTGAACAATGTCTCTCCGCACCCGAAAGCGCCAACGAGACAGTACAAACTACAGCTGTAACTCAAGATACCAACACGTCGACGCTTCATGCTACCGCCACACCGCTTTTGAGAGAATGGGCAAAAGTAAAAGTGGCTCATGATTCATGGAAAGATGCCTTGCGTTCTGCGGTCAATGTCAGTCTTTTTTTTTGCTCTCCATCCTGGTGCCTCGTGTTCCCGACACTCTTGTTTCCAAGTTTGTTGTTTCCAGAGTTACGATCTACCGCGTCGTGTGTGAGCATCTCGAAACAGTCGGGCGCACATCGGACGCAAGCGAGTGTTTTCGACAGATGGTGGTCGAATTGGTGCAGCAGAAAAGGCACCTGATGAGCAGGCAGATTGGGTTCTTGGTGAGTAGTCTTGGATAACCTGTAAGTGTCATCAAAGTGATCGTTGCTCAGGGAAGCTAGAGAACCTCGGGGATACTGCGATGGGTATTGAACAGTATGACGACGCCATCTCACACTACTCAGAGACTCTACTCCTCTGTCCTGTCACACCACTACCTATCCTTCTCAAGCGCAGCGAGGCATACATGGCCAAAGATTTGTGGGAGCGGGCGTTAAATGACGCGGACAAGGTATGTCCCTTTGCATCGCGCAGGCTAGCTCTTGCTAATAGACGATTGCTAGGTGGTCGAGCTTGATCCACTGTCTCCATGGGGTTACGAGCGAAAACATGCCGCGTTACACAAAGCAAGACGTTATCAAGATGCGATCAATGCATTTGAGGCAATGCTCTCGAGGGTGTCGCAGTCGTCTGATCCAGAGATTCGTGGTACGGGGGTCGACACCATACTGACGTTCATCTGCTGATCTTGCTTTCTAGCTCTCCATCGCAATTATGTCAACCCAACAGAGACAAGAGAAACGATCCGGAGCGCTATTCAGGATATCATCCGCGAGTCGCCGCGAGTGCTCATCAACACCATTTCTGGCCGGCTTTGCGACAAATCACAACAAGCTGCGTCATTCGAGTCACTCTCGGTCTTCGACGACTTGGTCTCCTCCATGACGACCCGCATCGACGACGTCCGCATCCAACGTGACGTCACAGTGTACTATCGTTATGGGATGTTCTCCCACAAGTGGGAAGACGATGAACCTCTGTTCGAGTAACTCATATGCATGGTGGTCCACGAACTTGAGACATCTCCCACCCACGACAAACTGAAGATGTTCTGCAAGATCGTCCGGGATGCTGGGTTGCAATGGGCATGGAGTGATACGTGCTGGATCAATAAAGCAGATCACTTCGTGCTACAAGAGGCATTGGTTTCCATGTTCAAGTGGTATGAGGGTTCCGCCTTGACCGTCGTCTTTCTCTTCGACGTTCTCTCTCCATCTCGGCGCGGCGCCCTGATGAAGAGCATTTGGAACACCCGGGCGTGGACGTTCCAGGAATATCACGCATCCAAGGTGGTCCTGTTCTACACCAAGGACTGGACGTTGTACATGAACCTCGACATCCCCAACCACAAGAAGTCGCCCGAGATCATCTCGGAGATGGAGGGGGTAATGAGTGTCTCCGCTCGAGCCTTGACGGCACTCCGACCTGGCTTAGACGACATACGAGAGAAGCTCTGTCTAGCATCGACACGACGGACGACTCTCGTCGAGGACGCAGCGTACTCCCTGCTCGGAATATTCTCCATGTCCTTACCGGTGGTGTACGGGGAGGGTGACCAAGCGCTCGGGCGACTATTGGCGCAGCTACTCACGAGCTCGGGAGATACAAGTATCCTTGCATGGACTGGGAGATCTGGGAGCTTCAATAGCTGTCTCCCGACCAACATTATCATGTTCAAGCAGCTACCACCCTCACACATCCCCTTCGCGATCGCAACTATGGGGATCGAATTGCTCACCACTACGCTGCGCGTCTCCTCGCTTAGTTCCGCCTCGGTCGTGAAACTGTATGACCAACTTCATGACTTGCCTTTGCCGTTGTTTGTGGGACAACGACTGAAGCTTTCATGCCTCAGATTTAAACTTGGGGCTCTAACAGGTACGCGGAGTGCAGGGGGGCATGTATTTCGTGCGCAGACAGATGCGCTCGGGATCGTGGAGATCAGGACGGAAGAAGATCTCTCTCGATTCAGTCCTCTGTACCTTGTTCACCCATGGATCGACTTTCTCCTCGACCGCCAGCCTGTGGGAAGCATAATCGAGACGATACCCGAGAACACCGAAGATCAATCTTCTATCGGCTCGTTGCCTCCGAGTTCGCTCCCAGGTCCTTCGAATACCACCTCTGCAGCCCGCAAGACACGAACGGGTCGGCTCGCTACTCGCTTTGGGTTACCGTTTGGTGGCCTGACTGCGACCCCCCGCAGATACGCAGACTCTCTCCCTCCCCCTTCGTCTGTATCGCAGGAAGACAAACTGATTCGAGCCCTCGAAATGATCGCTCGATTGAAACAGCCATTTGGTGCGCTGTTGCTCGCAGAGAACCCTGGAAAAGTTGCCGCGTACAGGAGGGTGGCCGCAGAGACTCTTATCACGGTCAAGTTGGAGGAGATCACGCCTACAGTGCTGAAGAAGTTGGTATCCAGCGTGCGCGTACTGGATGTGCTCTGATAAAGCTTTCTCTTGGTGGCCTTTTAGAGTTTCTGATGATTGCTTTGATGAGTAATTCGAGCCTGCCGTGCCCTTGTCGTTTCCTCTATTCCTCTTGCTTCCAGCCATAATTTTCTTTTCTGATACGTTGTCGATATCCACACTAACTGCACTGAATCTGATATCTGGTGTGTCGGCTGTACGGGTGTCGAGATGAGGAAAACATACCGGAGATGGGATGGTGAGTGCCAGTGAGTGCGCATGGTAGCTCATTCTTTCGGGGAGGTTGCGGGTTCGGTATATATAGGGTCAATGGGATGAGACTGGTCTGATGATAGGTATTAGGGATGGGTGTGCCAGTGCCAGCGGATGACCGCGATCGAGTCCATTTGCTTGGTGGAAGAGGACATTGATCTTAGCTTGGCCCGGGTTGCGTTGGGAGGGCAAGATTTCCCTCGAGAATGAAAATGATTGTGCCATCACCGTATCGTCCGAGTCGTATACCGAACTCAGCAAGTGGAACTACCATTACCAGTGCTTGAAACTTTTACTGGTCATCGATATCGACCTTCCAGAAGGACCCCAAGACGTTCTTTCATTCAACCAGTGGAAGTTAAGACAGTTCCACGCAGGTTCGCAAAGCAATGAGATGGCGATGAGGCGAACACCGAGCCTCAGAACACGGACGGTGGCGGTGACGGACGGACCAGAGGGCAGCTACTAATCGCACAACTCCATGCAGAGACATCCAACTTGAATAAAACCGACGTCCAGAATGTCTTCTGGCAGGCAAAGGTCTCAAGCTTTGGATACCATCCATGATATACATAGTCGCAGACAAAAGTAGAACGCGAACTGTTGGAGCAAGACCATGCCTTCTTTGAAATCCTTCCTGCCAGTCAGAATATCATAAACACACTGGAACTAGGCCTGGGGGAACCACGCTATCCCAGCCCCGAGATCAACCTTCGCATGCACACCCACTATGTACTGATCTGCTCATCAAAGAGCGAGAATTCTTCGCGAATAAGACGTTGTGCGTCCGCTGATCTTGGCTTGATCGCACATTTGAATGGCGCTTGATGACTGCAAAACGTCATACGAACGTCAGCAAGCGCGCCAGTGTGAAATCCCGACAGCCACGAACACGATCGTCTCTCCGACTAGATTGAACTCGGGAGTGATTTCGACGCCATTTTCGACACCTTTGGAGATATCAAACACGGCAAGTGATTGGGCGCACATGAGCCAGACAGATGAATGTCCAAGGAAGTAACCTGGGTGCCAGTGGAGTCACATCGATGATGCGTTGTCGAACCAAGTCGTTTTGCTTACCTGGGCATTTCCTACGCAGGAATCATGGCATCAAGTTCTATTCTAGCCGAAATAGCGATATTGATTCTCACCGGCGTCCAAAGCCGAAGCACGCATTGCCAGGGTGGGGTTCTGGATTATCTCCAAAGAATCGCTCGGGTCTGAACTCCAAGGGATCCGAATAGGTTCTTTCGTCATGAAGAATCGCCCTGGGACGATATGATACCAAAAGCTAACTTTGTGAATATTTGTTGACTTACCAGATGTTGACCAGAACGTAGGAGCCAGCGGGGATCAGATACCCATCATACTCGTCATCTACCCTCGTACATCGCATGGCTACATAAATCGAATTAGGCAAGGTGCGGTTGGAGGCCAAAAGACCAACTTATGGGACCGGGTGTATGCCAACGTAGAAGCTCTGTAAACAGAGCTTCCATGTACGGCAGAGACGGACGGTCAGCGAACGTTGGTAATCGACTGGAACCCACGACTGAATCTAATTCTTGCTGTGCTTTCTTCATGACACGCGGATAGAGTGTCATAGCGAGATAGAAAGCATATGAGACGGAATTGGCCTAGAAGAGACATCTGCCAATGAACATGAACACGATATTGAGGCCCTTACCGTATCTGCACCACCTGTAGTGGGGGACGATGACATTTGAGATAGCCGATGAACCGAAGAGGTCGTCATACCTTGATACATTGTTGCTGTAGCCCATTTGACGCTGTCTTCTAGTTCTTCTTTAAGGTCGGGCTGGCTCATGATGCGAGACGATAGTGAGGGCAGCGCGATGCCAGAGGCCTCGAAGAAACCAACTTAGTATGCTTCAACAGAAGTGACGAGATACTCACCAACTGAGACTTGACATAATTGTGAGGAATTTCCAAGAGGTCGCGTAAAACATCGGCGTACTTATTTGAATTCCTCTTGAATCCAGCACCGGGAACCCATGAAGGAATGTATTTCACTGCGAAGATGTTAGCGTCTATGGAAATGATGAGCCAATCACATACTGAGAGGAACGATATCGACATAGTATAGACCAGGTGCGGTAGTCATCGACAGCTGTGAGTTTGCTACATGCGCCAGATCGACAAGAGGGTCGTCTCCCGCCTGAGTGACGTAGCCATGCGAGAGGCGTAAGATTATGGAAGTGAGGTATCTAGACCGCCTCCTCAGCGACAACAGTGGTGTACGACTCGGAAACATACTTCCGAACGTGGGCTTGATTCCTTTTTGGATCTGCAAGCACGCACCCAAGATATCGTCGACATTCGGACTCGATCATCCTATGCAACTTTGCTACAGTGGCATAACTTCCGATGTCTTGCGCGATCCACTTTCGATGAGTACGAAACCATTCATTGTAATTGGAAAGGAGCATGATCTTGCCCCATCCTGAGAGTTCACCGCACATAACCGACCGAGGGCGGTCAGCGTAATTGACACTCCGTTTCTCAAGCAAATCTTCGGCAACTTTGGCAGAGCCAATGATAATGACATTGTATCCAAACAGCGACCAAGAAGCAATGTCACCTAACCAACGAGGAATTAGTAACAGCAAACTTCATGATCATGGCTCAACAAACCATACTGCTGATTGAATTTCAGCAGCTTTAACCATATTCTTCCGTTGGGGACCTCAAGGAGGAATCGGAGACCAGAAACGCCTGGTGGCAAACGGCGGGCTCGGTACCTTGCATAAAGTTCGTAGAGAAAGATCAAACAGAGGCAGAGTGGGACGAGCGGCATGAGTGAAACAACACTTCGAAGACCCATGTGCGGTGAAAAGGGTGGATACAAAACTCGTCATAGTTAAATGGTCACAGCTTGGGTCAGTATCACTGCCACTCCCTGCGGAATCTAGTTAGTTTCTGATCTCGCTCACAGTTTTGACCGGCCTGCGGCTGCCAACATTGGCGAAGCTAACCAAAGATAATCGGCCCGGGAGGAGACGTCATGAAGTGGTAACCGAAACACTGAGTTATCATAACTCCTACTCTAGTTAGTTTCTGATCTCGCTCACAGTTTTGACCGACCTGCGGTTGCCAACATTGGCGAAGCTAACCAAAGATAATCGGCCTGGGAGGGGACGTTATGAGTAACACGAAACACTGAGTTATCATAACTCCAAACAGACGAACTGGTGTTGAGTCAATTGTTACGGATATCCCCAAAGCACGTATCGGGTATCGATTCGCTGTCAAATCTGCGGAAACATGTCTGTATCGACATCCTCGGAGCGCTGTCAATGGGGATGATATTACATGAGGCCATATCAGAGTTCCGAACTAAACTTAATGCTCACTAGCCCGTACTTACCAGTAAAAGACTTTGCCGCATGTTGAGCGATGGAAAGGTCCTAGTCATTGTCAAATTAGGGTGACGTCACGGTTCGACTCCGCTCGAGTCACTGCTCCAGTTTTGGCTCCCAGCCGGTAGACGGACTGGCGCCACACGCCCCAAAGATCCAGGACCTTTCTGCCCAACTTATCTGTATCATAGGAAGACAAGCAGATGTGAACACGAGTCCAACTGATCGCTTGACTAAAACAACTATTTGGTATGGTGTTGCTCGCAGAGTCTAAGACCCCCGGCAAAGTTGCAGCTTCAAACAGGACCCGCATGTGTAGACAAATGCTAGTTCAGATCCGAAAGGTACGAAATTACACACGGCTCGATTCTAAATCAGAGGTAGGACTATCTTCAAACACAAGAAGGCTACAAACATCAGTTTAATCCGGGTCGAACTTAGCAAACAACAAAGCATGAAGTGAAATACAAGGGGGACTTGAAGTACAAGGTGGAGGAAAAGACGCAGAATGTGCAGTATAAGCGAATCAGCCCTTCCTAAATTGGACTTCGTCGCGGCGAGCGACACGCAAACGCTGACTAGGAGGAATGGCCTGCTCCTCCGAGCCATGGGGTACGCCTCCGAGTAAGATGCCGACTCTCTTCATGGCAAGTAGCTGTGCACAGCGACGTCAAGAAACAGCAGTGCGATACAGTATGTCCGGAGACGTACGTTGTGCGCAGCATTGCTATGTTCGTAAATACCACCAAAGAATGCAGGAGTGGCGTCTTTGCCTATGTTCTTCTTCAGGAGGCCCGGTCCGCCAGGATGTTCGTCAAAGAAATCGCCGACGTCGTGGATATACCCTCCGATGCAAATCAACGCCCGAGACTCTGCTTGACGTTGGTCTGAGAAAAGATGGTTAGGAGAGATACAAGAGTGGATACACAGCCCGTACAGTCTTCCCAGGTTATGACTGGCAAATCGGGCTTCTCATACGGCCAGGAGAGCGTCTCTTGTTTTTGGCGTAGGTGCTTGAGTTGTATGGTCAACTCGCCTTTCTGTATCTCGTTGTCCGAAAACGTCTGTGAATGTACGTGTTAAAGGTGATGCTGCAGAACGAATAAATGAAACGAACCTTGAGATGTGTCGCAAAACCGAGCTTTTCGCATACCCACACGAACCATTTGCTCGGATCGTACTGATACCACTTGTACCCATTGCGGTAATCCATGGGGAATTGGTGGTGGAAGTTGTGGTAACCTTCGCCCATGGTGACGAATGCCGTAAGTGGATGATCTCCTGGTGTATGCTTGTCATCGTATGGTTTTTCCCCAAGCCAATGGCACAGCGAATTGACGCAAAAAGTGGACTTGAAAGTTGTTAGAGTCCGTCTCGAATATGTCTGAGAGAAGAATACTGACGTGGTGTACGTATACGAGACGAAGCATACTCGCCCAGACAAATCCACCTTGCCAATCTCCCCATCCATATCCAGCGACACAGATGGGGATGGCAATCGCCATGATAAATGCGAGGGGGAAATAGTATTTGTGCTGCCATTTGACGACCGGATTCGATCGCAAGTCACTGACATCTACAGGACCTGGTTTGCGCCTGGACTTGAAGATCATCCACCCGATGTGGGTGTAAAAGAAGCCTTTGCGGGCGTCATAGGGATCGAGGTCGGTGTCGGTGTATCGATGGTGTGCGCGGTGCCGTTTAGCCCACCACGCAATGGGGCCCTGGACAGCGCCGGCACCGAGAATAGCTAGAACGTACTCCAACGTCCTGGTTGCTTTGTAAGCGCGATGGGACCATAAGCGGTGGTACCCAGCACCCAAACCTTGCAGATCTTCTGTTAGCGTCCGCTGTCGCGTCAACGAAAGAGGCGTACCAAAACCAGTGAAGTAAATGTGAATCCACAACCAGATTGCGGTCTTCACGCGCAGGGGTATGTACCAAGCGCCGATGATGCCAATTGTCGGTGGAATGACTAAGATGAAGAGTTGCAACCAATTTACTTCCTTGTACCAGTTTTTCGAGGTAACTGGTGGAAGCATGTCTTGATGCTTGATAGTATATGACACGAAGTTGTCGGGTATAGCATCAATAGGAATGTGGTCGGGGTTGTCTATGAAAGCGGTTTCATACGATATGACCGCCATCGTACTGTCAGTATGCTCCTCGGATGGCAGGGGAATGACAAGTGCTCGCTAACTATTTTAGGGAAAATATATATCATGGAAACTGGACATATACATACCCCGCTCCAAAGTTCAGTTTTGAACTGTCTGCGGCGCGCTGCCGACATTGGCGAAGCGAATCGAAGGGGGCGAAGAGGCGGTGGCCACAACAATTGGGTTATCGAAACTCCAAACAGATGAACTTTTGCTCGATTGTTACCAGTATCCCCAATGAACGTATTGGGTATCACTCACTTTCAAATCTGGGGAGACATGTCTCAGGCTGGTACGACATCCTCGCAGCGCTTGGGGTGATATTCCCCGAAGCCATTTCTGAATTCCGAACTAAACTTTAATAAATGTCACAAACAACCGTCTAAACTTGTCCAACTTACTAGTAAAAGCGGACTTTGCCATACATTGAGCGGTGGAGAGTTGCTGACGTCCATTGTCAGCGTGGGGTGACAGTCGGCTCCGTTCGCTTCACCCTTTGGGGTGCCGTTTCGTGGAATGGGCCGGTGGCCCGCGGCCCGAAGACAAGCTTCTCGATAGTTAGTAAAGAACAAATTAGTAACGCGACGAGGATAGTCGAGCGGCCATCAGGTGTCGAACTTGAACGAAATATGCGATATATCCATCCTTGACCAGGTTCCGTCATACGTCATCCCTTCCAGACGAGTGGGCAAGTGAGTAGTTCCTTCTGTTGAGCGTGCATGCTCGGATGGATTGGATTGGTCCTACCAGGACCCCAGTGTTTCGAAGTTGGAACTGAGTCTGGTCGACCCGAGACTTCGAAGATGACAATGGAGCGAAGTAAAATTGGGCCGAAAAGGACGGAAATTTTCGTGAACCGAATAGTGCGAGTGCGAAAGCGGGTGTAGCCGAAACCGTGTAGATAAAGGCTAGATGAGTGGGTAAGAGATAAGATCAGGTTGAGATATTGAATGCTAGTACATATTGCCCATCGGCTGCGCAATCTGAAGGTTACGCACACCCGAATCCTGAACCTACGTGAGGGGGACAAGATAACATACACCATCATATTCAGAGCGGTTGACACACTGAGTCTTCGAAAAGCGCGCTACTCCTGGTATCCCCATTGCTCTTGACCGGATCTCTCCGACTTCAGGGAAGAGACATTTCTGTCCCCTACACTAGGCATGGTGGTCGGCATTATTGAGTCCTGCTTCCCATTTACTTTGATGGATTCATGTGGCGGTTATCTTTCACGAGATGGTTTACTGTACAGGATGGCATATTGAACGCTATTCAGGTTGGCTCAATGGTTAGCAGAGTACCCTCATTAATTTTTGGATCAAGGCTCAGTTTTGTTAGGCTATGTCGACTGTTTTCGCACTTTTCGGCTTAATGGTCTTGTCAAGTAATCTCCGTGTCATGCTGGCAGTCATCCCCGAGTGGACCATGGGGTTATCAAGTGTGATAAGGCAGCGCTCGTTCGTCCACTATATGGAGTCACTGGGTTAGTACGGTATCGCTTTTTTATCGTATTGAAGGGCTTAAAGTGCCTTGTTCAGGGTTTTCAAATTTCCTTTGTTCCTCAAGTGAATTAAAGTGGACGGCCAGGCGTGGTTTTCTAACGATTTGAAGTTGGGGCTCACGAGATTCAAGTTGGCCGACGGTAACGTTGGGGCACTGGCTGGATGTAAGTAGCTGCTCGAGTTCGCGACTTGTCAGACTGTGTGGCTGAATATTTGTTTCTATTTGCCACTGCTCGCTTGCGTCCGTGTCATAGACGCCCATCGGATTATTTCGAGACGTTCATACATGTCACGGTAGATCGTAACTCCGGACGCGACGAACTTGTAAACAAGCATGTCAGGCCCACGAACCAGAATGGAAAGCGTAATGAGATGCTTACTACATACACTGACTGCAGATGTATTTTCCGTGAATTACGAGACAATCATATTGCCTTTTCCCGTTCCCTCGCACTTTGCAAGCGTGGGTTGACTCGGACTAGGACTTGCTATGTCAGGTTGACTGTTTTCGGCTTGGTGGTTTGTATTGTTAACTTCCGTCTCTCGTTTGGTAAGTGAACTTGAATGAATGGGGTTATCAGATGTGTCGGCTGCGGTCACCGTGACGGTCATTCTCCCGTGTGTTGAGTTTTTTCAAGTGTGCTTCAAGTTAACCTGAGTACGGTATCGCCTTAGGGTAGCCTTAGTCGGGTTTTCCTTTGTTCCTCTGGTAGGTTAGAGTGTCCGCGCGGGATATTGTGACGTTTGTTGTGCTCTGTGACGTACGGCGAGGGCGGCCGGAAGCTGGTTTATAGACGCTCTGAATTAACTGATGGACCCACTGTCTCTCAACCCTCTGAATCATGCCTTACTTCACGGATTTCATCCTTTCCTTTGTACCTGTTGACCGTGTTCCAACTCACCTCACCTCCTATATACCAGGCAAGACCCCATTCTCAACATGGCCCGCCGTAATCAGTATGACTGTCACGTATCTTGCAGTCATATTCGGCACCCGTGAAACAATGAAGGACAGGCCAGCTTTGGAGTTGACCGTGTTATTACGACTGCACAATCTGATGTTGAGCATTGCGAGTCTTATTCTCACAGTACTTATCGGTGAAGAAGCATTCTCGAATTGGCTGAAGCCCGAAATTGGCATCTACGGTTCAATATGTGCCAGTGCGGGATACACAAAGGTGAGTCTTCTACCACTGATGCAATTTCATTACCATTTCCAACTGAACATTCTTCAAGAGACTGGAGTTCTACTTGATGGTATACTATTACTTCAGGTTCTATGAGTTCATCGACACGGTCTTCATAGTCCTGAGGAAGAAACACCTCTGTGGGTGTGCTGTTTTCGTATTGCCGACACACCACCCTGATCATTCACTCCAAAAGCATTCTTGCATGTATACCATCACGCAGCTACAGTAATTCTGGCGTTTGTCCAATTGAATGGTCGAGTTACAGGGGTGAGCAACATATACCACCTACTTTAGCTTGGGAACCCATATCTATTCTAGTGTTGGATCGCTGCAATGCTGAACCTGGGTATCCATGCGTTCATGTGTGAGTTTCTAGCACCTTTATAAAACCTACCGGACACTCACAGGCAGTTTGAAGATTACTATTACTACGCCACAGCTGGCGGTGCCAGATTATGGGTATGCATTATTTGTTTAATTCCGATGGCCCACATCCCACATTAAACTCGAATGTGATTCAGTGGAAGCAGTACCTCACAACAGCACAAATTGTCCAATTCGTGATCATCCTAGCAGGAGGGGTCTTCGTTAGTGAGTGTCTGAGTATCCTCTCTCTCTCTTTTCTAACGTCTTGCATCATGGTAGCTTACCAGTATATTGCGTATGAGTGGTTCCCCCAATATCTCCCCCACATGGGGGGTTGCACTCTCACCCCCACCATGAGCATCGCCGGGTTTGGAGTAATCACTAGTTACCTAGTGCTGTTCCTCGACTTCTTCTACAAAACATACAGCCGGAAAACCAGATTAAATGGCGTGCCAAGACACCCTAAATCAACTATCGCCAGCGCCGAAGAGCCTGCTTTCTGGTTGAAGAACAGTAGGTTGGTTCGTTGTTGTGTTGGTTCGGACTAACAATGATTCACGATTTAGGTAGCACGCACTGAGGAACCACTCGAGCGGTGGTACCTACTACTGTCAACCAGCGCTCACATATTTTGATACGACATTGAAGAATTTCGCCCACGTTGGTCCGTCACCATGCTCCGGGCTGCAGAAAGAGTTTGGTTCATTTCGTGATCTCTTGTATTATGGATGTATTCGTTACTGCTTTTCAAGCTCGAGGTTGTGTCTACTAGATTCGGTGATCTGAATAGCATGTTCCCTGATTCAGTCATCAGCTCACACCAGACGTGTTTTGATATGGCCAAGTTCTGGTCTCAGCTGCGCCGCAGCGGCCCGAGTGAGCCCACCATCAGGTGAACTCGACAGTGTCCATGGAATAACTTGGTCAACTGACCCGTCCTTTCCTTTCGACACACAGTAACATCCTTCCTTGTGTCGGTGGCACGCATAGATCGTCCTCATTTAGTCACAGAAACACAGGCATCTTCATGCCACGCGTGCGATGCACCCGGCCTGAGCGGGAGTCCGAACTCCGGGAATGGCCAATCGAAAGTATCATAAGCACAGAGCTCGCCAGCAGGACCGCTGCATCATCGGGGCTTGGTGGTCAGCGTCATTGAACGTTTGCTGAGTGGGTTGATATAACGGTTTTCCTGGGCTTTTTTATGGAACGGTTTGCCTGGCATAGTTGGCGTTTTGTCCACTGGTGGGTTCAAGTTGGTTACAACGGTTAGTGCAGGATTGTTAGTGACCGCGTGAGCTAAGACTTACTACTAGTAGCCCCGTTGGGCTGTTCTATGTTCATTCCTCAGGTGCGTTAGGCCGCGCGAGCTGCCATGTTCAAGTTGTGACGGTTCGTTGGGGCTTGCAGTGTTCCAATGGAGCCAATTTGTCTCTGTTACGGCCCAGGTCGTGTAGATATTTTATGGTGATTTCAGCCTGATTTGCATGGGGGGTGACTGGTAGCTCCCCAGTGCCAGCAATTCTCCTGGCATCGAGGAAGAAGTAAGAGCGAGTTACAGTCATGTGAAAATGTGTTTCGACGACGACAGCAATGTCTGAATCCATCATCATTTGTCCACGGCGTCTAGGTGCGTGGGGAATTGTCGTCCTCGGTCTCTGCGACCTCGCGTAGTGACGCGCACGCGTCCTGCGTGTGTGAAGCACTTCTCCTATACCTCTTGTGCGTATGAGACGCCTTTGACTCGTCCAATTTGGTTCTGATACGGTCGCCTGACCGGGTGACTCGGAGTCCACCTCCGAGTCCTCGCTCGGGCTCTGCTGACTTTTCTAGGTCGCGCTTTGATTCGACCTCGACGTCTCGGAGGGTTCGTGTTGTTGATGGCTTGTATGACATCACTGGCAATGTGATTGGATGTCACAGACTCACAGGTATGTCGTTACTCGTGTGCTTGCACTGCTCATGCTTATCCACCTGCTGTTCAGCTAGTGATCACGTACCGAGTCGTTTTGACTCGCGACGAACGCAGCTTGTTGCGCTGTCCTTCCCTCATTGGCTTCTAGTCGTTTCGTCGCGTACTCAGTGGTTTGGCGGTAGAGACGCCTAACTCCTCTCCCTCTTGGCCCCCTGACCCTGCATCTCGACATAGCGCATTCATACCGTCGACGTGCTCGCCCATATCAATCCAGGAGCATGCAAAATCGTCGTGGACATCGCCTGGTGCGGTCGCTTGCGTCCCGGCCCGCCTGGACCTCCTCCAGATAGGTGCTCCTCCTCTTACTCCACGCGCTGAAGTTTGCGTTCTGAGACGTTTCGCAACCTCTTCTGCACCCTCGTTGTTGGTAGACGCTCCAGATATGTCGGTATTGCCGTCCCTAAATATCTCGTCGCGGCTCGCCCCTGCTTCTTCCTCCCCCTCGAGCTCGATATAGTAGTACGGCCCCGGGGACAAGTTTTTCGATCGCGCTGAGCATTTTCTTTGACAGTTGCCGTTGGTCGAGTGTGCACCAACGCACCCCCTTCCTCACCCTCGAGCGACACATTTCGACACGTCCACACGCGCTCTCATCATCCTTGACATCTTGGGGGTACTCCCCCGACGTTCCCGTCGACTCCTGCATTCCGACTTCATGCGCGACACTCCCATTTCGATCGACCTCGGTCTCGCCGCCTGGGTCGCGGGGGCTCTCGCAACTCGTCCTTTTGTTCATTTGGGGGCTCTTATGGCTTACCTTGGAATCACTTTTCGCTGTTGAACTCACCCGTACCCTCCGCACTATCTCTGGACCTCGCCAACTCGATCATACTGACTGCCACCGTTGAGTGAGTGTCAAGGATTGCTCCGTGAGCGTCGTGAAGGTGCATACTGGTACCGACGAGTGGTAGGCTTTTGCTGGGACATATCGCGCAAAGCACGTCAGGGGTGCCCAGGTGAGACTCTTCGGGTTAGCGAGGTTTGGTCCAACGGTCCAGACAGTTTTGCCATCCATGGACTCGGACATCACTGGGTGACCTTTACCGGATCACTCGTCTCGACTTTCACTCACACTATGAGCACGAGTCTTATTGCTCCCTCTTGCAGTTTGGCGTATACGGACCCATTCATCTCGAGGAATGGAAATGGGAGTCGCGTGCGATTAAAGGGTTCTACTTAGCTTGACGTTTGTCAGTCGTGGTTCGTGTTTCAGTTTCACACGAGTTCTGTGCGTGACCCCTTGCATTAATGTCAGCATATAGACATCCTTGGATGAGTTCCAGACTGTTCTCCCCTGTTCTGCCCTATACGATAGGCGAGGTGGTCGGTAATGAATTCCGTTCCTCATTTGTTCTAGTGAGTTGATGTGACTGTTTTCTTTCGTACGTTGGGGGGATTTTTATGAGATGGTTTACTGCAGGGCGGCGTATCGAACACTTCGGGTTGGTTCAATGGTTAACGTAGTACAGTCACGGTTCTTCCGAGTCATTTCTGGGTTGGAACTTAGTCTGGTTAAGTTACGTCGACTGTTTTTGGCTCGGTAGATGATTTCATAGTAATCTCCGTGTCTATATTGGTAAGTTGATGGGTTGACGTCATAGTCGCGGTCGTTGTCCAATGGCCCCTGTCATGTTGGGGTTTTCCAGTGTGGTAGCTGACAGCTGTCAACGCATCGCGTAAGGTAGCGCTCTTTCACTCACTATAGGGGGTTAGTACGGTATCCCCATTTTTAGGACGAGACCTTGTTCGGTCTTTCTTTTGTTCCTCAGGTGAGTTAGAGTTCGGGAGTCCGAGTCATTTTTGTTGGGCTTACCGGGTTGTGGCCAACAACGTTAGGGTGTGGTCTCTGTATGTTGCCGAACTCCCGGCACTTCCTTTTTCGACCAGTAGAAGTCCTGGGACCCGAACCGCCTCGCAGATGCGCAAGTATATAGTCACTGAAATGATGCCAGTGGCAGTCAATACCTGGAATCAGCATGCCCTACCTCGCCGATTTCATCCTTTCCTTTGTACATGCTAACCGTGTTCCAACAAACTTCACCTCCTTCTATGTACCAGGCAAGACCGCACTCTCGACATGGCCCGTGGTCATCACTATGACTGCCACATATCTCGCGGTCGTATTCGGCACCCGTGAAATAATGAAGGACAGACCAGCCTTGAAGTTAACCACGTTATTTCGAGCACACAATCTGATGTTGAGCATCGGGAGCCTCGTCCTCATGGCACTCATTGCCGCAGAAGTGTCCTTGAATTGGCTGAAGCCCGAAATCGGAACATACGGTTCGCTATGCGCTAGTGCGGCCTACACGAGGGTGAGTCTCCTACTACCGATACGATATCGTTACCACTTCTAACCGAACACGTAAATGTCATTCTTCAAGAGACTGGAGTTCTACTTGACGGTGAACTATTACGTCAAGTACTACGAGTTTATCGACACTTTCTTCATAGTTCTGAGGAAGAAACACCTCTGTGGGTGTATTTATTTCGTATTGCCGACACACCACTCTAATTGTTCACTCCAACAGTGTTCTTGCATGTATATCACCACGCGGCCACGGTAATTCTGGTGTTTGTCCAATTAAATGGTCGAGGAACAGCGGTAAGTAATATCTATTGCGCACCCGAACTTGCGAACTTAGCCCTTCTCTAGTCTTGGATTCCCGCATTCATGAACCTCGGGGTTCATGTGTTGATGTGTGAGTGTCTGCTGCCTTAAAGGTTAGCTGACACTCACCAACCGCTTGAAGATTACTATTACTACGCAACAGCTGGCGGTGCCAAATTATGGGTATGCATCATTTATTCAATCACGACGACCCATGATCCACGCTGAACTTACATGTGATCTAGTGGAAGCAACACCTCACAACAATACAAATTGTCCAATTCGTGGTCATGCTAGCAATATGGGCCTTCGTTTGTGAGTGTCCGAGTATATTTACCTCCCTTTTTTAACACGTGACGTCGTGATAGCCTACCAGTATGTTGCGTATGAGTGGTTCCCAGAATATCTCCCTCACATGGGGGGATGCTCCCTCACACCCACCGCGAGCATCGTTGGGTTCGGGATCACCTCTAGTTATCTACTGTTGTTCATCGACTTCTTCTACGACACATACGTCCGGAAAGCCAAATCGAATGGCATACCAAGATTACCTAAATCAACCACCGCTGACGCGCAACCTGTTTGGCGTGACAAATAGTAGGTTGGTTCGTTATCGTGTCGGTCAAGACTAACAACAGTGTACATTCTAGCTAGTATGCATCCAGGAACGTTACTCGAGCTGGTTGCTCGACCATGCCAGCCAGAACGACCTCGATGGCAGACACTGGTGCATTCTACCGTGACGAGAATGCCCGGCTCGCATGTTCTGATAAGAGATCGAAGAAAGAATGTACATATCTCAATTTCCTGTTTATTTTTGGCCTTGTTAGTCTGTCACAACGCTCCCGGTTGCAGATAGGATTTGGGTCATCGATTCTTTGTGTTATGGATGTATTTGCTACTGCTGTTAACGATGTTGTATGTACTATATACGGTGATTCGAAATTTCGAATAGTATGTTGTTCCCTGACTCATCCGCTGGCACCAGACGTACTTTGATATGGACAACTTCTGGTCTCAACGTAGATTTGAGGCTTACTGATTCGGAGTAACTCGCCATTTGCAACTAAGAGGTGCGACCACGGCGGCACGGAAGGATCTGATTATCTACATCGTGGAAGGCATCAAAAGGTTGATTATCAAGGTACATTTGGCTATCAAGTCAAAGAATCCCTTCCGGTCTTCGTCTTGCTCAGGAGAACACATGTCGAGATAAACACACAAAGTTAACATTCTAAGCGTACGAATTTACACATGGCCTGGTTGTACATCACAAAGGTACGACTAACTTCAAATACAAGAACGCAAACATCATAGGTTCAACCAACAACAAAGCCTAAGTTGAAATACAAGTCGAGGGAACACGAGACGTAGAATGTACAAGATCACAGGGATGAATCATACCTTCCTAGATTGACATTTCGTCATGGCGAGCAACGCACAAACGTTGACTTGGAGGAACGAACTGCTCCTCCGCACCATGGGGTACACCTCCGAGTAAGATGCCGACTCTCTTCATGGCAAGCAGCTGTGTACAGTGGAAGTCAACAAAAAGGAGCGCGCAGTCTGGCTGGGGACTTACGTTGTGCGCAGCATTGCTGTGTTCGTAAATGCCACCGAAGAATGCGGGCGTGGCGTCCTTGCCTATATTCCTCTTCAGGAGACCCGGTCCGCCAGGATGTTCGTCAAAGAAATCGCCAACGTCGTGGATGTACCCTCCGATACAAATCAACGCCCGAGACTCTGCTTGACGTTGGTCTGAAAAACAAGTGATTAGGAGAGATACAAGAGCGGCTACACAACTCGTACAATCTTCCCAGGTTATGACCGGCAAATCGGGTTTCTCATATGGCCAGGAGAGCGCTTCTTGTCGCTGGCGAAGGCGTTTGAGTTTTATGGTCAACTCGCCTTTCTGTATCTCGTTGTCCGAAAACGTCTAAGAGTGTACATGTTATGTGACGCTGCCGAACCAATAAGTGCAACGAACCTTGAGATGTGTCGCAAGACCGAGCTTCTCGCATGACCACAGGAACCACTTGCTTGGATCGTACTGATGCCACTTGTACCCATTGCGGTAATCCATAGGGAATTGGTGGTGGAAGTTGTGGTAACCTTCGCCCATGGTGACGAATGCCGTAAATGGGTGATCTCCTGGTGTATGCTTGTCATCGTATGGTTTCTCTCCTATCCAATGGCACAGCGAATTGACGCAAAAAGTGGACTTGAAAGTTGTCAGAGTCCGTCTCGAATATGTCTGAGAGGATAATACTGACGTGGTGTATTAATACGACGCGAAGCATGGCAGCCCAGACAAATCCACCTCGCCAATCTCCCCATCCGTACCCCGCGACACAGGTGGGTGTGACGATTGCCACGAGGAAGGCGAGGGGGAGATAATACTTGTGCTGCCATGCGATAACCGGATTTGATCTCAAGTCACTGAGATCTACAGGACCTGGTTTCCGCCTAAGCTTGAAAAGCATCCACCCGATGTGGGTGTAAAAGAAGCCTTTACGGGCGTCATAGGGATCAAGGTCGGTGTCTGTGTAACGGTGGTGCGCGCGGTGGTTTCGAGCCCACCACGCAACGGAACCCTCGATGGCACCAGCACCGAGAACAGCCAGAACGTACTCCAACGTCCTGGTTGCTTTGTAGGCACGATGAGACCATAAACGGTGGTACCCAGCACTCATACCTTGCCGGCCCTCCGTTAGCATCAACTCTCCACGACAATGAAAGAAACGTACCGAAACCGATGATGTGAGAGTAAACCCAAAGCCAGATTGCCGTCTTGATTCGCAGGGGTGTGTAGAAAGCGCCAAAGATGCCAATTGTGGGTGGAACGACTAAGATGAAGACGTGCAACCAATTTAGTTCTTTGTACCAGTTCTTCCAAGTAATTGGTGGGAGCGCTTCTTGATGCTTGACAATATACGACACGAAGTTGTCGGGTATGGCATCAACAGGCATGTGGTCGGGGTTTTCTATAAAAGCGGTTTCATGCGATGCGACCGCCATCGTAGGCTCTACGAACGACAGGGGAACGAGGACGGGCGTTTGGTGACTGTTTCAGGCAATATATAAATGTAATGGACTCTGCACATATAGGTATCTCGCTCACCAATATCATTTAGTTTTGACCGACCTACGGGTGCCGAAATTGCCGAAGTTAATCAGAGATAATCGGCCTGGGAGGAGGCGATGAAGTGGTAACCGAAACACTGAGTTATCATACCTCCAAACAGACGCACTGGTGCTCACTTGTTACGGCTATCCCCAAAGCACGTATCGGGTATCGATTCGCTGTCAAATCTGCGAAGACATGTCTGTAACGACATCCTCGGAGCGCTGGGGATGATATTCCACAAGGCCATATCAGAGTTCCGAATTAGACTTAATACTCACTATCCCGTACTTACCAGTTTAAAAGCAGACTTTGCCGTACGTTGAGTGATGGAAATTGCTGACGTCTGAGTCACTGTCAAATTAGGGTGACGTTCGGCTTCCAACCGCTCACTGCCCCCTTTGGCCTCCCGGTCGGTAGACGGACCGGCGCCACGCGCCCCAAAGATCCAGAACCTTTCTACCCAACTCATCTTTATTACAGGAAGATAAACAGATGTGAACATTCCAACTGATCACTCGACTCAAACGATTATTTGGTGTGATGGTGCTCGTAGTGTCTAAGACCCCGGCAAAGTTGCAGCATACAGGAGGGTCGGTTGCTCAAGAGATACGCAACACAGTCAAAGTAGGAGATCATGCCAACTATGCTGAACAAGCGGGTATCCAGCGTACGTGTATTTAGTGTGCTTTCATGCGGGTAATCAGCTACTCGAGACCCAACACCTCGCATCTGTTTTTTCTCGATGGGCTTTCCTATCATTGTTTTGATATGATCTCGCTCAAGATCAAATAAGAAGCATATGGGAAACGGAATATCGAGTAGGGAGCAGGGTCTGCAGGAGGAAGTGACGGAGAAAGCCTTATGTCAGATGATCGGGACCGTCAGTGGCGTCGATTAATCCGGGGTAACACCATTCCTCCGAAAGGGTGGACGGGTGTCCTCTCGATATTTGACTAGTGGCCTAGGTGGATGTCAATGTCGAAAAGACAGACGAAAGGTGGTATGATGGCTGAGAGCGAACGGTGGCTCATTCTGCTGGAGGGGGTTTACACGTTTGGAACACGACGATGGGAGAGTTGGGTGCACATCGCAGGGTGAGACTGGTTTGACAACAGAAGACGGGTGTAGGTGAGAACCATGGCGCACATACTGAACGTTTCGATCAGATAGATCTGCTTGGTGGAAGGGAAGATCGTCTATGCTTCGTCATTGTCGAGCAGATATTTCTACTGTTGACCAATGCGTACCATACAACCGTGGCGACTTGTAGGTCCCGCAGATAGTCGTTTGCATGCATGTTCTCGGGAAGGGATATCGAGGTGGAGGAGTGACTCCTAGTAGGGGACTGGGTGAACGAGCGCCCGAACATCAGGTGATGTAGCACGCGCGCTGATCTATATCAGTCAAGGGCAACGTGTATATAATGTGCAGGAGGCATACTGACCACAACTTCTCTGCTGACTCTCACCATATCGCTGCTGAATTGATGTCCAAGTCGACGATAAACAGTGCGTACTGGGAAGATTGTCAATGTGCTGCAGTTATACTGATGTCTGGACAAGGGCGTTCTTCCTTGCCCATCGAAATCAATGCCGGTAGGGATTCTCATGCGGTGACATTCTCAGCGAATGGCGAGCATCTCTTGAGCGGCGGTCGATACCCGAACATTGGAGTGTGGCGCGTACGAGACAGCCAGGTGGCAACGATCGAAGCGCAGAACGTCCTCTGCCTTGCGGTGTCGAAGAACGGTAGCTGGATCGCAGCTGGAACGTACTGGGGTGATGTTTTTGTGTGGGACTCAGAGACACACGAGAGAGTCTTTGAGCACAAACAGGGTTACCGCACCATCCGCGCCATCGATTTCTCCCCAGACTCGACGAGGCTCATCTGGGCGTCAGAGGACGCCACAGCCACAGTTTGGGACGTCAACACTCGCAAACAAGTCAAAACACTTCGTCACGAAGGTCCCGTGATCGCAGCCAAGTTCTCGCCGAGGGGCGATTGCATCGCGACTGCCACTCAATACGCTGTTCGTGTCTGGAACAGTAACTTCGACAATGTCCATATCCCAATAAGAGTCACTCCATGCTACAACAACGGTCTCGCCTGGTCCAACGACCATCTCTATGCCGTATCTGGCAGTAACATCAAGCAGCTGGACCCATCCACCGGGTCAACTCTCTCCGAATGGTCAATTCCCGGTAGCAGCGATCACTCTTGCATTGCTCTACTAGAGCATGGCAAGTTCATGGCATATTCGACAAACCGCACCCTCATGTTTTGGGACATGTCGACACACGCTCAGCTCCCTTCCACTGAACACCATGGGAACATAAACTCGATTGCGCTATCTCCTGGCGACAGGTTGATTGCAATCTGTGGAGAAGACGGGAGAGTGGTTTTTAAAAGTCTACCTCGCATCACCGTAAGTACTGTGCCTCGTTGGATTATGGCATGCCTGACACTCCGCTCTTACTTTCACACAGAATTCAATCACACCGTCTTGTCTACATCCCACCCTTCAGGATCCAGACATTCAGATTGATCAGTCTGCGCTTAAGGCATGGAAGAACGATCGGCTCGAAGACGCAGAGGGGTCGTTGACCACCGCGATAAATCAGCATCAGCATCCGAGTCATCATTTACTTGCTGCTCGAGCTCTCGTACGCGCTCGTTTGAAACACTGGGACGAAGCACTCATCGACGCGAGCAAGGTGTTTCTTGTTTTTCTCTCATATACACTGACGCTGACGCTAATTCACACTAAGGCTATCGATGGTCAGCCTTCCATGCTTGCCTATATTGCGAAGAGTGTAGCGCATGTCGGAAAGGGCGACAGGGAGGCGGCCTATCGGACATGCGACATCGCGTTTGAGCACTTCCATTCATCCCACGTTACCCTTCTGCTCCTCGTCAAGGTCTGTATCTCAAGTTTGGTTTCCGTCCAATTGCTCATCCCCGCTAGGCTATCATCGTTTTTATGGCCACAGAGTATTCCGATGCGACTTCCCGCATGGATGATCTCATCGCTACTGTTCAGTCAGACCCAACCTGCTGTACAGTTCAGGCACGTGGATAGAGTCCTACTATGCGATGTACATATGACTGATGTCTCCAAAAGGCTTACATGGATCATCTCCTAGGGAGCATGCGTATGGATCGCGAGGAATACCAGGATGCTATACGGTCGTTCGAGCGCGCACGTGCGCACTTGCGACACTATCAGAACCGAATGCCTTTGGTGGTCTCATTGGTAGGCTCTCTGAGGGGTCTGGTGAAACGTATCAAGATTGCTCACCGTCATCTCTGCCAGATGTCAGGGTGGAAATTCAATGAACTTCAAATCACAGTTCGGCAACGTCTTTGTGAAGCCCTGTATGCAGCCCGTCGCACGAAGGATTCCAGCGAAGCTCTCCTCGAAATGCTGAATACTTTCGACGAAGAGATCTATATGAGTGCACCCATTACCCAATGGGTTTCCGGTGAGTGGCTGCAACTTTGTAGGTTTCATTGATGTGACTGTTGTATTCTAGAGTTCAAACGTCGTTGCGTGGAGAGGTTAGAGAGCAACGGAGATACTGCGATGAATGCCAAAAAGCATGAGGATGCCATATCCTGCTATTCTGCTGCACTGAAGCTTGATCCGGCCGCACCACAAGGTCTTCACATCAAACGAAGCAAGGCATACGTGGACAAAGGTTTATGGAAGGAAGCGTTACATGACGCGAAGGAGGTGGGTTCCGTTGTGTCGCCCAGGCTAGTTCCCGCCAACAGTTGATCGTTAGGTGATCGAGCTTGATCCACTGTCTCCATGGGGCTACGAGAGGAAGCATGCCGCGTTACACAAGGCCGGGGAGTATCAAAATGCCGTCAATGCGTTCGAGGAGATGCTCTTGAGGATATCGCAATCGTCTGATCAAAATGTTCGTGGTACGGGTGTCCAGACCATATCGAAAAGCATACACTGACCTTGCCCCCAAGCGCTTCAGTGCCAGTACGTCAATCCAGGAGAGACGAGAAAGGCCATCCAGAGGGCTGTTAAGGATGCCATCCGCGAGTCACCGCAGGTGCTCATCGAAACCGTCTCTGGCAAGCTTTGCGATAAATCGCAACAAGCCGCATCATTTGAGACGCTCTCTCTCTTCCACGACCTGGTCTCCTCCATGACAACCCAGATCGACAATGTCCGCATCAAACAAGAGGTTACGGAGTACTATCGTTATGCGATGTTCTCGCACCGGTGGGAAGGCAACGAACCTCTCTTCGAGGACGTCATACGCACCGCGGTGCAAGGTCTGGGCAAATCTCACACTCACCACAAACTCAAGATGTTCTGCAAGATCGTACAGGATGCCAGGTTGCAGTGGGCGTGGAGTGATACGTGCTGTATCAATAAAGCAGATTCCGCCGTACAGCAAGAAGCCCTGGTTGCCATGTTCAAGTGGTACGAGGGTTCTACCCTGACAGTCATTTTTCTGTGTGACGTCTCCTCTCCATCGCGGCGCGGAGACCTGACGAGGAGCATTTGGAATACCCGCGCCTGGACATTCCAGGAATATCATGCATCAAAGGTAGTCCGGTTCTACACTAAGGACTGGACACTATACTTGAACCTCGATGTTCACAACCACAAGGAGTCGCCCGCTATCATTTCAGAGATGCAGGAAGTGACTAGTGTCTCGGCACGAGTCTTGAAGGCACTCCGGCCCGGTTTGCGCAACATACGGGAGAAGCTTTATCTAGCTTCGACACGACACGCAACCCGCGTGGAGGATGCAGCATACTCCTTGCTGGGAATATTTTCAATGACCTTGACGGCCTCGTACGGAGAAGGGGACCGAGCCCTTGGGCGTCTGTTGGCAAACCTACTCACCAGCTCGGGAGACGCGAGTATTCTTGCATGGAGTGGGGGGTCTGGGACGTTTAATAGCTGCCTCCCTGCCGACATTGCCGTCTTCAACCAGCGCTCACCCCCACACATCCCGCTCGCCATGACAAGCGCCGAGATGGAGAAGACCACAGCCAGGCTGCGTGCCTCTTCGCTTGAACCCACCCTAGTAATGAACCTATATAATCGACTCCATGCACTTCCTGTGCCATCCTTTGCAGAAAGACGGTTGAAGCTTCCATGCCTCACTTTCAACATCCATCCTGAATCGGTGACTTGGCACGAATCGGGGTTTGTGATTCGCACAGTGACAGATACCCTTGGGATTGTGGATATTACGACCAAAGAAGATGTCTCTCAATTGGATTCCCTCATTCTTGTTCATCCTTGGATTGACTACCTCCTCGACAAACAGCCTATTGAAGATGAATCTTCAATTAGCAAGTCGTCGTTACGTAGCAGGTCCAACAACACGCTGCTGCCTCCAGCTACTGAAAAGGCAACCCCCCCTAGCCCTGTGCGGCCGGTCGTGCGTGCCTTGACATATCCTCCACCTGCAACATCTCTGCAGACACATGCGCTCGAGCTCGTTGCTCGTCTCCGACAGCCATTCGGTGCACTATTGTTCACGCCGATTCGTCGAAATACCCATGAATATAGGAGGGTCGCAGCGGACAGCTTGATCATTGTCCAGATACAGGAGAATATCCCGTTGAACTTTCTGATGGAGAACACGCGGACGCTGGACGTGCTTTGACGATGGTTGTCGATGCTTACATGACGTCGGGACGTTTGTTCTTTCTTTGGTATGCCTTTAGGCGTTTCGGCCGTC